>LPNX010276995.1:0-13086 GCA_001517045.1 Pseudotsuga menziesii
CAAATGAATTTTATAATTTGATGATATAGCCTCACCTGTAAATGAATTATAATTTGACAATATAGACTCACATATATATAATTTTTATGTTAAAAAATATTAAGATTGTTCTCAATGGGAGTTGATTGCACCATCATAGGTTGACTTGTATCTTCTCCTCTTAACATTGCACTTATTTTCTTCATCTTTTTTATAGCCTTATCTCTCCTTTCATCGATTTTAATATGATTTTAATTTCATATTCATGTATATGAACATTTTCATAGTGTTCAAATTACAATTTTACATTACATTATGGTAATGATGATAATTACATTACAATTACAATTACATTACATTTTTACAATTACAATTACAATATTACAATTACAATTACAATTACAATTACATTACAATTTTACATTACGTTATGATATAGATGATAATTACATTACAATTACAATTACAATTACAATCATGTACAAATTACTAGGAATCATACTTAATAACCTAATTTACTTAATAACATCCGGTTTGGGACATAAGCCTCATCCGCAACAACTGTGGGAAGTACTTGGGCTTTGCCCTAAAACTCATTATGAGGAGTACCACAGGAACTCCGAAGTAGCTGGCCATTGAGAGGACCTACCAAGAGAAAAGGGCAACGAACCCTACTAGATTTACTAGATTCCCACCTGTGAGGAAAACCAAAGAGTTGTAATTTGTGGCCAAGTGGCTAGCAATTTTACCTACGCCGTGGAGTGAGGGGTGTTACAAAGAAAACTTCCTATGGCTTGGGTTACCACAACAGACAGAGTAACTGCAAAAATCAATCCCTTCCGAATACGCAAGAGAAATAAAACGTCTAACACTAAAGGATATCGAAACATACCTTATTCCGGATGGTTGATGTAGATCCCTATTGAGCTTTTCCAATCTTGCTTGTGTTAGCAATTTGCTCTCTCAACAATCAGCAAACAAGACAAACATGCTATATAATGGTGTTAGACCTAATCTAGCATATATAATCAATAACATATAAGCAATTAAAAGCATCCATGGATTCAATATTCATTTAAATGCACATTATTGGATAGGAAACGATATTTCTATTACTATAAATTAGAGATTACAATAATGACAACCTATGTTAGCATGTCTGCGAACCAGAAAAACTGAGTCCTCCACATGGGCCTCCACCACTTCAATCCTCCATCTCTTGATATCAAGCTCACAAGCAAAGGAAATATTGGGAAGAACACAAAGTGCTCCAAGGGAGAAAGGGATGCAGACTCAAGTATAAGCTTCGGAAACAATGGACTATAGTTTTCTTGCTCTTCAATTCCTCCCCTTTTCAATGTATCTAAAGGGTTCCTTATATAGTGCTTCAATGGGGTAATGGAAGGTCGAATCTGAGTGATCTCAAGGCATATGGAAGGTCAAGAGACAAGTGACTCGGATCCACATCAAGGAAAACTCCAAAACTATTTGGCCTTTTGCACACATCCTGATGTACGCGGGTTTAAGGGTCATATCTGTGAGAATAGGTTTAAAAGTCGCGTATGGAAAATAACAGGTGTTTTTAGGGATGATATTGGAAACATTAAAGGTACAAAAATGGTCCATGGGGTCCAAAGAGTCTATAGAGGGATAAGGAAGGCCATAAATGTGTAATCTACCATGTGTGGTAAAATCAGCTGTAATAGATGCTCCCCAATGTGTGAGGTCAGAGGGGTGATACGATGGCCGAAATACATTATAAGTCCATTGCAAAAGTGGACTGATGAAGAACCAGGTGGAAGAACCAACCATCCAATAGTATAATACAATAATCAAACTCTGCACATGACTGCAAGTACATACAACAGTCCTAGATACATAAGAGTATAGTTGCCATGAATAGGCATGATACAAAATATGACATGTGTGGTCGTCACCACGTACAATATAGATAGATCAAAATCTCCATGATGAATATATACAAAGGATCATGATATCCATGAAATTTGAAGATATACAATGGATCAAGATCTCCATAATGGCTGAAGATATCTAACATACACTAGAATCTAGTCACGAGAGCTGAAATCCTGTGAACACTGGCACGATCAAGGAGGTAGCATATATGAAATGCCACCAATCTAGAAGGTCTTCTACACAGTCAGCTACGAGTACATGTCCTACTATGTGAATAGAGGTGTCAAGGTCGAACATAGTAGTCCATCGTCTAATTACCAGTCATTGATGTATACCGTTAACAGACACGAGATCACCCACCGATAATGAAAATGGGAATCAACGTACTAGAGTGCAATCTAACAAGTGTGAATAAATGTGTTGAGGTCGAACACTCGAATTAATCCATCGATCAAGGGACATTGATGTATTTCCAAAACTGTTTATGGCGAGAGAACCTACCAGTGATGATTACAAGTCTCAAGGCACTCAAAAATGACTCTAGATTCTTATCCCAGAATAAATTATCTAAAGTCAATGGGATGAAATTTGCTGGAAGGAGGGCACTAAGGCACCCCGCATCATCCAACACGAGGTATTCAACAAAGCTATATAATGTGGAAGGAATCGATCATAATGTGCACGAACCAGTATCAGTGTCGGGAATGACCAACATACAAAGTCAAGAGAAATGAGGAATGGTTGACTCAGGTTTCAACTTCCTTCGAACAAGAGCATAAAGGTGAATGGTGACTAAATGTAGGTAACATAGACTCAATATACAATGGGACATCTCTGCAACACAGGAGGCATCGACAAAGGCTCTATAGGGACTAGAAGCTTAACCAGTCGATGGAGATAAAAACAAAGAAACGAGTACAACTCCTAAAGTCAAACTATTAACCCAACCAATGGATGTGATATACAGTGCTCTATTCGAAGGTGACATGACTTGACTGCAACCAAAGATAACATCTTTTCCTATTTGGATTTTTGGTTTTTTAATTTTTTTTGCACTTTTTCAAATATTTTGAAAAGCTTGAAAAATAATAAAAGTGCTTTATAGTTACAGACTAGGAGGAGACGAGTGTCAAGGGGTAAACAAACTAGTTCCAAGTAGCAGAATGTACCTATGCTCAATGCAAGGAAACATGTGTAGGATAACAACACTCGAGGGAAAGTTCCCTCCAGGTAAAAATGGGGAATCAAGCTGCAAAAGATATGTAAAATGGCTCTTCTTGATTAGACATGAGACAAGCTCAAGCTATATGGTTGATAATGAAAGTCAAGGCAGCCGGCATAAGGCTTAATAAGGAAAGAAAAACTCATGATAATGAAATTACAACTTGACATAAGGGAGTCTTGGGGAAAAGGCCAGCAAAAAGATTAAGAGGAGTATGAGGCTCTTGCGCAAAGTCATGGAAGCACTATACAAAGGACTCCAACACCCTAAAGGAAAAATGTCAGCATAGGCACCAAATGCAAAACATGAGCTAACTAGGGTACCCATGTATGGTCAAGCTCTACCATTCACATCATGTCACTTCTAAAAGCAACAAGAAGGTTTCGTGACAAGATAGAATGGGTTCGTACCTAAGGTTATAAAGAAATGGTCATAAGGTCATGCAAAGTGCAAACAGATGTGAAGCCTAACCTATATCCTAGTTTAGACATAATACCTGAAATCGGCACGAATGGGTCAAAACCACGGTCAAACCTTGCTCAAAACGGGCTCCTACATCATCAAATTAGTCCAAATGGTACCAAATGGTCAGAAACGGTCAAAAACTATAGAAAGTGGGTAAAAAATTTCAAAATTTTCAAAAATTTCTATAAATAGTAAAAAAATAAAAAATTCCATATCATTTGAAATTTTTACCCATTCGAGGTCAAAACTTCCAACGCGAATTCCGGGAGCATCACCGGTGAAATTCAACACCATTTGTTCCAGGCAACTCCTCATGTCCTCGTCTTCCCATTTCATGCAATTTTTTTCAGTTTCCATGGTCCATTTAATTTTCTAGGCCAAACTAAAGTGTGTGTTTTGGCCCATGTGGATATCGGGGTTTTTTTCACATATAGGGCTGGCCATACATGGAAAAACTACCCAAAACTGTGTACATACGCGGTTGTTTTGCAAATAGTCGCATATGTGGCCACGAATGGGGATTTCTAAGGCAAAAAATGATCAAAAATCTTGTTTTCTATGCAGGATGGTTCTAGAATGGAGGGAGAGGGAACATGGTGATTTAGAAGAGGCTGTACAAGGTGACTTAATGGCCCAACAAGCTTTGCGTGCATGTGGTTTGTATAAGTTTTGGTGTCTTGGAAGCTTGAGGGCCAAACCAAGATTCTTGCAGATGTTAGTGGATTACTAGGATCCAGACTCTGAGTCTTTTCACATTGATAGGATGTCGCTCAGTATAGAGATTGAGGACATATACTTTATCACTAGATTATTTCGATGAGGTGAAGTGGTAAATCTTCGATCTAGCGGGCCAGGAGGTGGCTTGACTATTGATGAGTACATTGCGGTGTACTATTTTCCGGACACAAAAAATGTTGGGAGTCAAATCCCGAAAAACTCAATCCAAGTGCTGGGACTGAAGGCCATACTATTGGCACTCGGCAGGATAGCCAGACTAGCTTCACTCCACCAGGCCTCGCGGCCATTGATGTTCTATGCGGTGGAGTGTATGAGACCCATAGTGTATGATGGGAGCACTGCGCTATTGAGCAACATGAAACAATAGCTTAGTGACTGCAAGATGGGTAGGGTGAGAAACGTCAGTTTCGGCAGCATATTGAGCACATTCTTCTTTGAGCGTGTACCAGGGCTAAGACCTAGAGTAGACATTCCTCCACATGGAGTTCGAGATCTGGCCCAATGACGTTGGGCAAATGTTATGTGCAGACTAGGCGGAGGTAGGGTGGCTAACCCCTACCCAGCAGACTTCTTTCCATGGTGACGGAGGCAGATCATAGCCATCGATGACTACCCCTATGCAGGGATAGATTTCCGTGGAGATCCAAACATGCCCCTACCACCAAGAGCGGCATATGGAGACATAGGTAATGAATCCCAAACCCTCTTTTTAAATTTTTTTGAATTATTAAATTTTTTTGTGTTTCTTGATATATAGACTCAAAAGACATGTTTTGGTGTGATGGCACATGGTGATAATCTGTCATATGTATGTAGATGTTGGACCATGACAACCGGATGGTTTCCATCATCATAGACGGAGGGGAATAGGAGATGACATCATGGGTGCGGATGCAGAGCAAATGCTCCAAAGCATCCAGACAAACTTTGTACGCTTGACACACAAGGTACCCATGGCGCAAGTCGAGGACTTGCTTGAGACCATGCAGCGCTAGGTGGTTGGTGTACCATGGGCATGGATTCGATTATTTTGATGGCTATCTAGAGTCGTGGTATGCTACCATGATCAGAACCCCCCTCCTCCTACTTAGGCTTAGAGACCTAAGAGTATTTCTTTTTGTACTACCGTGTATTATATTTTGGTGGCTCAAGAGCCCCAATTTTGTATTATGACACTTATGTATTATGACGTCACATTTTGGATGTTAATGAAAAACTTTTATGATGATTGATTTTATTTATTTACATGTGTGTAAAAATGTATGTTTGTGATATGCTTATGGTCTATGAGACAAATTCCAATCTAACACATAGTTAGCATATGAGTTAGCAACTTGAGTAAAAATTCTTGAAACATGAATGTATGTTATATTCTCAAATTGTTGTTCTAGCAATCTCACACGTAAGAATCTTCGTATTAATATTGGATCCCTAATACGATATGAGCCATTAAGCTACGAAACCACTAATTGCGAATCAAAACGTACCTCAAGAGAGAGGACAACATGTGAAATGGCAACTCGCAGTAACTCAATAATGGCACTATATTCAGCAACATTATTCGAAGAAGTCCGTAAACATACGCCTCCTGAAGACAATACTTGACCCGTAGGAGTATAAATCACCCAAGCAGCCGAAGCTGAGTTCTGAGTGTGACAGCTAGCACCATCGACAAATCCTATGTGAAATAAAGAATCCAACGACATTTTCCATAAGAAACGAAAACTAATCAACAAACCTAGTCACCATAAGAAAACCTAACTATGCACTTCAAAAACTGTACAATAATATACAACAATCAGCCATGGCTGAAGATCATGCATAGTATTTTTTAAGATAGAGCCCATTTCTAGGCTCCGATAAGGCTGTCCCTTCATAATCCACTAACTCATAGGCACCATTCTCTAACACACGTTTGACTATGTAAGGACCATGCCACATGGGATTAAACTTCCCTACCCCCAAGTGTTCTTTAGCTTGATCCCACAAAAGGACCAAATCACCTTCACTAACTTCCTCAAACAGGCAGACTTATCATATTGGACCTTAACGCGACTCTTATTTACTTCTAGAGCCACTAAGGCATCTCGACGCTGCTCATCAAGGTGCTCTATGTGGACCAAATGTTCCTCCAATGCAAAAGTGTCTGGTAAAATATCTATAGCTAGATTCAATGAAGGGATTTCGCATTCAACCGACAACACAAACTCCACCCCATGTACAAGCTGATATGGAGAGAAACGAGTGGCAGTCTTAACCGTGGTTCTATAGGCCCACAAAGCAGGATATAACATGATATGCCAATTCATCTTTCTTTGTGTGATGGTTCGTTGGAGAATAGACTTAAGTGATATATTCACTGCTTCAACTTTTCCATTCACCTGAGGGTAATAAGAAGAGGAGTGCTCATGCTTATACCCTAACTTTGAAGCCAACTCTTCCATCATTTTATTTTGAAAGTGCCTACCATGGTCAGTGACAAGCTCTATCGAAATGCCGAATTGAGTAATAATTTGGTTGAAAATGAAATGCAGGGCTGTCTCACCGTCGGATTTAACCATGGGCATAGCCTTTGCCCATTTCGTGAAATAATCGACAACCACTATAATTTGATGATGCCCCTAAGACGAAGCTAGGTTGCAATCCAGGAAGTCAAGCCCCCACTTGGTGAAGGCACCGACGGTGATAATAGGATGTAACAGGGCTAGACGCGAGTGCATATTGCGTGCAAACACCTGGCAAGGGTGACAATTCTTGACCGCATTAACACAATCTTTGAAGATCGATGGCCAAAAATATCCCGCTCTCAATATTTTTTGGGCTGTAGAAATCCTAGATAAATGACCATCACACGCCCCTCTGTGGAAATCATTCAGCACAACCTCAGCCTCATCATGGTTTAAACAACGACATAAAATGGAATCTACCCCACGACAGTACAAATTGTTATCCACTATAAGGTAGTTCTTAGCTACATGACATAATCGTTGTTGCTCATCCTGTGAAAGGTGAGTAGGTACCTTCAACGTTTGCAAATACACAATGATATCCCTGTACCATGGGTCCAAAGTTGAGATAAGGAAAATATGCTCATTGACAAACGTATCCTCATAAACCTCTTCTTCCTCCAAACATGGAAAATCATATATAAGCTCCACAAAGATCAACGATTTCTTTGATTTCGTTGAAATGAATTCGAGATCGAACTCTTGCAAAATAACAATCCATTTATTGTATTTTCCTGCAATCATCCTTCTAGTGAGGACAAACTGAAATGGATTGATATAAGCTACCACCAAGGTTTGGCGAAGGAGAATGTAATGTCTTAATCTCTAAACCGCGTGAACAGTGGCCAAGGCAAGTTTCTCCTCATGAGAATAACAAATTTCTACATCAATAAGGTTTCAGCTCAAATAATATATGACACGCTCGTGGAGCTCCTCATCCTCAACCAAAACCATACCAACCGTCTCCATGGATGCGGCCACATAAATCAAGTAATCATGGCTATAGTTGGGTGGACTAAGCATGGGGGTCGATGCTAAGGCTTGCTTAAGAGAATCAAAGGACTCCTGGGATCACTCATCCCAGCAAAAAGTAGTGTCCTTCTTCAAAAGACACATAAAGCCTTTAGTCAATTTGGCAAAATTAACTATGAATCTCCGTAAGAAATTTGGCATGCCTTGCAAACACTGAATATGTCTAATATTACACGGGGGAGACAATTGAAGTATTGCATCAACCTTTAAGGGATCGACTCTTATAACCTCCTTGGATACGATGAACCCTAGCAAGCGACCAATAGTCACGTAAAAGATGCACTTATGAGGATTTGACCTAACCTGGTAATGGCGGCATCTTTTGAATACTAATATCAAATGGTATGGATGATGCACTCTCAAACGAGAATGAGCAGCAAGGTCCTCCAAATACACTTCGATAATCATTTTGAGATCATGAAAAATTAAGGTCATAGCCCGCTGAAATGTAGCTCCAGCGTTTTTAAGATCGAAAGGAATCTTCTGACATGCAAAAGTACCCCAAGGACAAATAAATGCAATCTTATGTTGATCCTCGGGTTTGATCTAAATTTGATTATATCTGGAAAAATCGTCCATGAAGGATAATACCTCGCTTCCTGCACACTCATCGAAAATCTGATCAATAAATGGTGTGGGAAAATTATCCTTAGGACAAGCACGATTTAAATCAGGGAAATCAGTGCATATACGGATCGCTCCATGCTTCTTATCAACCAGAATGGGATTTGAAAACCACTCCATTAGAGGAACAGGATAGATAAAGATGGCTTTTAACAACTTCTCTATCTCAGCCTTAATAGCGGGGGCTTTTGTAGGATTCACCGCATGCAAACATTGTCGAATCAGCTTTGCATTCGGATAGGTCTTAATCTCATGTTAGACAATACGATGGTCAATACCTGGCATTTTTTCGTATGGCCAAGCAAAGATTTCAAAAAACTCTTTAAATAGCTCGGTATACTCCTTAATCTCATGAGGGGAACAATCCTCCCCAATGTAGACATTCTCAACTTTTCCAGGATTGCGAGAAATATTTATAGGAATAGTAGGGGATAAATTCTCCATGTTCCCATGAGCCATCTGACCAAGAGAGCTCAATGGAACCATGGGACTACTGATCTTCTCACTAAGAATCTCCCTAAAGTCATCACGCTCCATATGGTCAAGCTCGGGAAGAAAATATGATCGATGATGTAACTCTTGCCAAGGTGGCTCAACCCCAGACATGGCCTCGATAATGGCTTCATCCGATGGAAAAACATTGTCGAGGAAATCATGTGCATGAGAGGACTCAACTGCCCATGCAGGAAACACATATGGGTCCTCCTCCTCTGTCTGCAAAGAGGAAGGACTAGCTCTTTGACATGATCAATATTTTCTTAATATGCTATCATCGTTGTAGGAAACGACACATCTGTTTTTATAGGTCGATTCGAAGGACTCGATGAAGGAAGAATCCAAGGATCTTCCATATGGGTAGTGCGAAAAGAAACCAAATTCAATGAGGATGAAGCCCCACCAAAAATAGATCTGATCATAAGAACGGGCGCAGGACAGCTAAAGGTTCCCATAAGATATGGATACATACCCACACCCACACTCCTAGTTGTCAGCTGAGAATGATCGATAATCAGGATAGAAGCTCCCGATGATGCACTAACACTTGGATTACGGAAGGATGTCTGATCAATCGTAATGTTCTTCCCATTAAATGGAAAGCATACCACTCAAAAGAGAGAAGAATCTATGGCTTGCATACTATACATCAAATTCCAGCCCATCAAAAGATTGTAATCAAGGGGCGCATCAACCACCTCGACCTTGATCGTGATGGTATTCCCTCCCAATTGGACCTTAAGAAAAGGAAGATTCCCATGCGGCCAAAATGATCTACCATCAAAAGCAGTCAACATAGTAGTGGATTGAGACGACTCGGGGGAACCCAAACCCTTCCAACATGAAAAAGACATCACAGAAGCAGCAGTTCCTTCATCAATCACAATGTGTTTGACGGTCATATTAAGACACTCTACATGAATCAAAAGAGACATGTAGTAAGGCAAGTGAGGTTGCAGTCCCATGGTTTCAAATTTGATAACAGAATAAGAGTTATCATCATTAACCCTAAAAGCAGAAAGCAAGGCTTTCCTTTGCTGAGGATAACTCAAAAGTACTTCAAGCATGGACATCGCATAAAGATTTTGGCTCAAATCCTCAACAAAGGAATAGTTCTAGGCATCTCGGGCATTAGGATTGTGCCCTGAATGCTTTAGGACTCCCTTAGGAATGTGAGGTGCAACTTCAGGTTTATCCATAGGGTTTTCGATACGCAAAGGGTTCTCAGGTGGAGCGGGTTCTTTTCCAAGTTCCAATTGTGATGAACCATAATCCTTCGCACGAGTCACAACCTCAGTAGCGTGCACCATGTTGATGCAACCATGACCAGTATTGGCCTTTGGCGGATTTTGATCTCCACCTACTACACAATGAGGATCAATGGTCCTCGAGTTCATATTTTGATTGTTGGGTAAAGGATTAGTTAGAACGGCTGGGCCCTGTGCTATGAATCTTGAGGCATCTTCCATATGAGGGCACAAGTGAGTGAGGTGGTCCTCCTTACACAAATTGCAAGGAAACTTTACCTTGCATTTAGACTACTTGTCCCCCCAGCATTATGAGCATTCTTGTCATTATAATTATCATTTTCGTTCTTGTTCCCACCCTTACAATTATTTTTCCCCTTTTTCTTATTCCTTCTAGGCTGTTGGTTTCCCTTCTGGTGTGACGATTACATGGAAAGTACACTCGCCATTTGGGTGGGTTGAGACAAAGCCATGGTTGTCCCTATGCAAATTGATTAATATACAATTGGATTACTTGTTTCACAACTCAATCCGTAGGTTTGGTACTTTTACAACCCACAATTCCATCAGCATGTGGTCCAGGCTTGATCTTGGGATCGAAACTAGATCGCGGAGCATTAACTATAATCTCATACAAAAGTACAGATCGAGCGTAGATCAAATCCAACTCTTGTGCCCTAAAGATTGCTTGTTCCTTGTTTTGGAATCTGGATGTAGAAACATCCTTCGCAATGTAAGGTAAAAACAACTTGAGGAACCACTCAAGGATAAATTCTGGTGGTATAAAGGCTTTAATCAACTGCTTCCATCTATGCCAGTCTTGGATATGATCCGAGATATGTGTGGCTTTGTCTTGTCGAAATGTCGACAAGAGTTCTGTACCAACGTCGTAATGCATGGGTAGTTGAAAGTGATTGAGGAAATTCATGGCAATATCATCAAATAAAATGAATGCCCCCGTTGGTAACTCTATATACCATTTCACTGCAGGCCCAATGAGGGTGCGTTGAAATAGCCTTAAACAGATTGAATCGTCATGTAAGGAATTGGAAGAGCACCAAAGGTGAAAAGTAGTGACATGCTCACTAGGATCTTCTCCAGCTTTTCCCTTGAACTTGAGAATGTCCGAAGGAATCTTGTTAGGGACGGCCGGCTAGGCCAGGTCATGAGATACCGGATCGTTCATAAGTCTCAATAAGTCGGGTAAGTTAAACGTTGTGAGGAAAGGGAGCCTAGGTTGAGCCGGTCTATGCCACGCTCCCTGATAGTTCTGGTTCATGTAAGGCTAATTGCTATAAATACCATGGCCTTGGCCATAATAAAATCCTCCCATTTGACTCCTATAGGGCTGCATGGAAGCATTATGATGTGGTGTACCTTGACTATGCGGTGCTACAAAGCCATAATTGGAAGAGTAAGCAGGTTGTTGATACCCATACCCATAGGGTTGATAGTTCTGTCCATACTGTGGTCCATAAGACTGTCCATGAGAAGCTCCATAAGGTGTCCCATGAGAAGCTCCATAGTTACGGATATGGGGGACGGCTTGAGATGGACCATTAGATGATCCAGAAATAGGAATATGACGTCTCGAAACAATGGGAGGTACTTGACTTTGAGATACTACCGTGCGAGCAGTCGTAGTACGACCATGGCTAGTAGCGATATTCTGGATCGAAGGACCACGTGAATGAGGTGGAGGAAGGGTTGTAAAAAATGCATTCGAAGGAGTAGGGTTCGAGGATGAAGGGACATGTGAAGGGATGTAAGTGGTGTTCCCTATGGTCACTCATTTTAGTTCTGGTATTCGCATATGAGTACTAACACTGAGCACTAACACTGAGGATGGACATGTGAGGTAGCTTCCACCACTGGGATGGAAGCTACAATGTGACTAGTGCTCCCAAATCTCTCTGCATGGAAAGGAATAGGAGTGCCCCTAGGCATAGTGCTAGGTTCAACTTCTGACTCAACATGATGTGGCAGATCAGGTGCAGGGATATCATACATGCCATAACAAACTTGACTAGTGCTTGTGGGTTCATAATGAGTCTCATCACCTGGTAACCAATACTAACAACATGTGAATGAGGGATCATAGCCAGAATGTGAAGGTATTTTCGGTGAAGGATCATATACAGGAGTAGAATCTACATCCCCAACCTACTGAGGTGGAGAGGACATCTCGTGAATCTCATCCTCGTGATCTCCCATAGTGTGTGAATCAAAGTGAGAAGTAGTCCCCCCGGACTGTCTATTTCTCCACAATGACTCAAAAAATGAAAAAGACTTGATCTAATTATGAAAATCCTAGGAAAACTAGCATGCACAGAGCATACACCTATAAAATGTAAATCCAAATTGCAAGAAAACAAGGGTAGGATATGTGAGCTCCCGAATGAAGCAGGTATGTCTCTCCTAGGAGAGGCTTGAGACTCCCATACACAACAAGTAGAGGTTCGTAACCAATTATAGTGGCCCTCGGATTCAACACATATAGTGACTGTGGTGTCCGACCCCTACCTGGCCAAGACACCTGCAGAATAACCTCTGCGAAGTACCCCCTTGATAACCTAGGTAAGGCAACTAAGGTCACCTCAATATAATCAATGCTTAGGCGGATAGTTGCAGGCGGGATCGACTGTATGGGCAAGGTAAGAAAGCCTGAAACTCTCGAAAGAGCCCACATATACGAATACAATCCTAGAAATATCTCATGTGCTACTCAGTTACAACTAGGGGTCATCCCAATCATAACTGCTCACACTGCCTCGTGCTTCACTCCCTTGTAAGAGGAGGATCTTGAGAAACACTAATTATATAAAGGAATTTCACACTCTCACCTGGACAGACACATAAT
>LPNX010277022.1:0-40865 GCA_001517045.1 Pseudotsuga menziesii
TAATATTCACCTACCTATCTATAAACATGTTTTTTCAATCCAAAACAATCGCCTAGAATACTATACTTAAGTATAATATTAGAATCCTTAAAAAATACCCTGGTGTGCAGCTTCCTCCAATCAACAACAACATGTTCGTCACTCATGTTTCCATCAGTGACAACACACAATCAGTAATTCCAATCTTGATCTAGAACATGTTAAATTTGTCATCCGAAGAAGGGGCTTATGTTTACTTTTCTACTCCAACTGTATTGTTTTTATATTACGTAGTATTTCAATACCAAATCATATTCATATTTGAATCTTCCAAACTAATCTTTTTTACATATTTTTCAGGAAATGCACCCCTAGGTCACAAAAATGCACACCAAGGGCTCGGATAAGCTTCATACATGTAAGTCTATACTCAAGCAATGTCTTTCAAATTCCAAATGCTCGCTTTGTTAAAAAAAAATTCCCAAGGCTTCAACTGACCAAATTATGCCTTTCGATAGTCATCTTCATAAAATGCAACCCTAGGTCAATAAAATGAACACCAAGAGCACATATTGCATTGGTTTGTGCTCAAATTTCACACATGGACTCCTTGGGCCATGATACAAACCCTTATACCAAATTTATCCTCCTCTATAGTTTTCTTAGGGGGATTTAAGGTCTGCAAAACTAATCTTTTTATGCTTCCATTCGTGTCATCAAGCATCATAGATTGATTCTAACATTCGCTTCAATCATGCTACATTTATAGTTACCATTTGACCAACACAGACACCTTCTTAGCTTCTTCATTCCTACTCAATGTCTGACTAGTGTGAAGCTTCCTCCAATCAACAAGGACATGTTCGTCATTCATGCTGCTATCAATGCCAACGAAGCTTCCTCCAATCAACAAGGACATGTTCGTCATTCATGCTGTTATCAATGCCAACACACGATCTTGATCTAGAACATGTTAAATTTGTCATGTGAGGCAAGGGACTCATTTTTAATTTTATACTCCATTTGTGTTATTTTTATATTACATAATATTTTAGTACCAAATCATATTCATATTTGAATATGCCAAGCTTATATTTTTGTATATTTTCAGGAAATGCACTCCCAGGCACCAAAATGCACACCAAGGGCTAAAGAATGCATGCCAAGGGCTCGGATCAACTTCATACATGTAAGTCTCTACTCAAGAAATGTATTTCCAATTCCATATGCCCATTTTGTTCAAGAAAAAGCCACACCAAAGGCTTCAACTGACCAAATTCTTCCTTTTGACAGTCATCTTTAGAAAACGCACACCTAGGTCAATAAAACGAACGCCAAGAGCCCATATTTGATTGGTTTGTGCTCAAATTTCACACATGAATTCCTTGAGAAATAATACACACCCCTATACCAAATTTCTCCTCCTTTGCGGTTTTCTTAGGGGGATTTAAGGTCTGCAAATTGAATTTTTTATGCTTCCATCCATGTCATCAAGCATCATAGATTATGTCATTACTTGGTGATTTTCTCGGTTGTATTAGAAAAACCTCAAGTGCTGGTTGAAATTGATGGAGAGGTTCAATTCTTGTGTCAGTTGGGAAGGTGCACTAGGATGACATCTATTTTCTTCAAAGGAACGTTAACTTCGAGGATTTCCTCTAGCGCTTTTATATATTTGAAATTTGAAAGCATTCACAACTGTGCGCACTTATTTGATGTCATTTTTGTTGATGGTGTCTACGGTAAGGACCCCCTTGACAATTCTTCAAATCTAATTTGATGTATATTACATCACTTCCCGCGGTGGGGTCCTTTTCAATCAACAGTTTCAGGAAAAACTGGCGGTTTTCCCAAAACCATAACTCCTCGGTCGAAGGTGGTTTGACAAAAAAAAATTGTGGAGGACTTGTTAATCAACTTCGATCATGTGTCCCCCTTTTGTCATATACAACTCCTTTGTGACCCAAAACATCTATCATGTTGTTTTTCGAGGATTTATTAATCTCATATGTTGATCTGACCATCAACTTTTTTATTAGCCCGATGTTAACCATTAACACTTTGTCATTTCAGTGCGTGCTTCACATATCCACCATTTTTTTTCTAAAGGATCAATGGTTATTCACTTCTTACCCTTAGCGACTTGTGTTTAGCCTCTGATTGCATGTTGCACCCAAGGCTATTTCTATTTGTGATTGCTCCATATTGCTCTTAAGTTGTAGAATATTTGATTTCATTTGCTCAAGCCCACTCATAGCATCTTCCTTCACTTTCTTTTTTTTACAAATTCATAAGCAAGGTAAAACCTCTGAAGTTGATCAATCACACCATTACCATTGGCCAAGTGCATATATTGAGCCCACTCTTTCCTCAAATTCTCTAGAGAAGGTATAATCCCTTGAACCAACACATTATTTATCTCGTTCACTTTGGTTTGCTTATTTTCAAGTGTTTTCAAAGCGTCTTCCTTTTTCATTTCATACATTATTGTACCTACTGCCTCCTCAATGATTGACAAAATATCTGGAGGCTTCATGTTGAGAAATTTAGTAATGTGTCCTTCCATAAAGAGAAAATGTGGACTATTCACATTAAGATGGACAAAATGGAAAATGTTTTGGACATGTGATGGCTATGTAAGGTGGCCATTAATTAGGTAATTATTTCTTCCACCAACAATTGTTTTTATATTACATAATATGTCAGTACCAAATCATATTCATATTTGAATCTGCCAAACTGATATTTTTTGTATCTTTTCAGGAAATGCACTCCCAAGTCACCAAAATGAACACTAATGGATCAAGAATGCATTCCAAGGGCTTGAATCAACTTCATACATGTAATTATCTACTTAAGTTGTGTCTTTCCAATTCTAGATGCCCTCTTTGTTCAAGAAAAATGCATTCTCAAGGCTTCAATTGGCCAAATTATTCCTTTTGAGAGTCATCTTCAGAAAATGCATACCTAGGTCAGTAAAATGCACACCAAGAGCACATATTTGATTGGTTTGTGTTCAAATTTCACACATGGATTCCTTGAGACATGATACAAAACCATGTACCAAAGTTATCCTCCATGGAAATTTTATTAAGGGGATTTAAGGTATGCAAAGCTAATCTTTTTATGCTTGCATCCATTTCATTAAGCATCATAGATTTTTTTATCACTTGGTGATTTTCTGGGTTGTATCAGAAAAAACATGGGTGTTGGTTGAAATTGATGCAGAGGCTCAATTCTAGTGTCGGTTGGGCAGGTGCACTGGGACGACATCTAGCTCTTCATAAGAACTCTAACTTCAGGGCTTTCCTCTACTATGCATTTATATACTTGAAATTTGAAATCATTCACAATTGTGCACACTTGTTTGGCATCCTTTTTGTTGGCTGTGTCTACGATCGAAACCCCCTTGACAAGTGCTCAAATCTAGTTTGATGTATATTACATCACTTCATCACGGTGGGCTCCTTTGTCGTCGGCGGTTTCATGAAAAACTGGTGGTTTCCCCAAAACCACAACTCCTCAGTCAAACGTGGTTTGACAAAAAACAATTATGGATGGTTTATCAATCGAATTAAATCACATGTCCCATTTTTGTCATATACAATTTCTCGGCAACCCAAAACATTTGTCATGTTGTTTGTCGAGGATTTATTAATCTCACCTGTTGATTTGACCATCAATTTTTTTATGAGCCCGACGTTATCTGTTAACACTTTACCATTTTAGTGTGTGCTTCACAACTCCGTTGGTGATATTTTAAACAATCAACAGTTATCGGTTGCTTCCCCTTAGTGCCTTATGTTTATCCTCTTATCATTTTTTGTGCCCAATGATAGGGGATAATCTCATGTATTTCTATTTGTAATTGTTCAATATTGATCTTAAGCTGGAGAATATTTTATTTCATTTGCTTAACCCCATTCGTAGCAGCTTCCTTCACTTTCTATGCTTGTACAAATTCATAAGAAAGGAAAAAACTCTTAAGTCAATCAAGCACACCATTACCATTGGCCAATTGCATATGTTGATCCCACTCTTTCCTCAACTTCTCTAGAGCAGGTAGAATCCCTTGAACCAACACATTATCTATATCACTCACTTTGGTATGCTTATTTTCAAGTGTTTTCAGAGCATATTGCTTTTTTTATTTCATACATTCTTGTCCATGCTACATCCTTAAGCATTGACCAAATATATGGAGGCTTCATGTTGATAAATTTAGTAATATGTCCTTGTATAATAAGAAAATGAGAATTGTTTACATTGAGATGGACATAATGGAAAAGGTTCGGGACACGGGATGGTTGTGCAAGGAGGCCATTAATTAAGTATCTATTTCTACAACCAACAACTATTTTTATATTACATAGTTTTTCAGTACCAAATCATATTCATATTTGAATCTGTGAAACTGATATCTTTTGTATATTTTCAGGAAATGCACTCCCAGGTCACCAAAATGCACACCAAGGTCTCAAGAATGCATTCCAAGGGCTCAGATCAAATTCATACATGTAAGTCTCTACTCAAGCAATGTCTTTCCGATTCTAGATGCCCATTTTGTTTGATAAAAATGCATACCAAAGGCTTAAACTGACCAAATTCTCCCTTTTGACAATCATCTTCAGAAAATGCATGCCTAGGTTAGTACAATGCATGCCAAGAGCACATATTTGATTGGTTTGTGCTCAAATTTGACACATGGATTCCTTAGGCCGTGACACAGACCCATGTACCAAATTTATCCTCCTCTGTAGTTTTCTTAGGGGGAGTTAAGGTTTGCAAATCTAATATTTGTATGCTTCCAGCTATGTCATCAAGCACCACAGATTGAATCTGACATTTCCTTCAATCATCCTACATTTATGGTTACCCTTTGACCAAAACGCTCATCTTCTTAGCTTCTTCATGCTTTTCAAGGTCTAACTAATGTGTAGCTTCCTCCAATCAATAAGAAGGACAACTTTGGCATTCATGTTTCCATAAATGACAACACACATTCAATAATGTCAAGCTTGATCTAGAACATGTTAAATTTTTCATCCAAGGCAAGGGGATGATGTTGGGTTGAATTATTTGGGAAAAGAACTAAAAATATCCTAAGAATTAGAAACCTAATGCCCCATGTTTTCTTACACTTGCTTGACGATTAATCAACCTTTAATTTCTAAAAGTAAGCATGCCTTTTTCTAATTTGGGTCTTCATAATCATATTTGAATCTTGCAACCATGATTACCATTCATGTTCAATGATTCATTTTTCTTCTCTTTTGCAGACATGACAAACAAGCATGTCAATGTAGTTGCAATCTTGAAGTCTTTGGAAGAAATGGATACGCTGTTGATTAGCTTTCTATATAATCCATCACTTGTTCAGGAACATCGTTCTGATAAGCAGTATAATATGTAGATGTTGAATGAACGATACTAGGTATGTAGAATGTTGTATATAGTTTTTTCATTTATGTATTTCATAGGAAAGGATTTCAAAACCAACCTATTTTTGCATTGCCCTTTTGCTAAAGTTCTTTGGAATCTTCTTTTCAAATTTTTCAATGTGATTTTCAGTATACAGGCATCACTTTTGAGACAATTTGGCTTAGTTGGGATTCCACAACTTTAAATAATTTTCCCATTTTTATTGCTTGGCATATTTGGAAGGGAAGAAACAAAAGGATTTTTGAATACAACATATTTTCAGTAGATTATATTTCCATTAGAGTTGTTTCTTTCTATAATGAATATGGGCCTATAAGTCACAGTGCTATGTAGAAAGAGGGATGTATAGTTTCCAAAATTTAAGGCTTCCTTTACTATTGGTTATTTTGATGGTGTAGTTGTGGATAACTCATGTGGTTGTGGTTTTTACTTAAACTTATATTCTACACATTTATTAGATGTTGGTTTGGTCGGGGATAGTGGGAATAATATAAGAGCAGAGTTATTGGCATGTTGTGGTTTTTTATATTTTTCTTATGTTCAGGACTGTGCAGAGATTCGCATTTGTGGAGATTCCAAATGTGTTGTGGACTGGATTTTGGATCATTCACACTTACAAGTGGTAGACCTTTCTTACTGGATGCAGAATGTTAAAAGACTAAGGGACTCTTTCGTATCTTTCTCTTGCCATCATGTGTTTCGGTATTTATACTAGGTAGCATACAACTTATCTAAGAAGGCAGTTGATGAGGATTTTGGTGTCCTCTAAATTGAAGAATTTCAAGATAGGTCTTTACTGAAAGAAGGGGACACTGAATCTCTTTTGAGGTGTCATATTTCAATTATATTTTGGCCTATTTCTATATTTGTTATATGTTTGAGACTTTTTCTATAATTGGAGGTTTTGTGAGCTTTATTTTCAACTCAGTTTTACCAATTTTTGTTACATCTTTTATATTTAGGTTATTTTACTATGATGAGGACATTATGAGACTATGATGTAAATTTTGACTTTATCTTACAAGAAGAAAGTTTCTACATCTAATAGAAACTGGGTTTTCCTTTTGGAAAACCAACTATGTTGTGATCTTTACATTGTCTCCTCTATTTTTTACATTAATTAGAAAGCACAAAAAGTTCCAAACTTTGTTGAACGATCATACTGATGAGCTTGTCTTGTAGTCCTTTCGGTGAATATTTATTAATAATTGGACTTAAATCCATTGCAATGAAAAGTAATATATGATTCTGATTCATTGATCAATATTGTATTATATTGATCAATGAATCAGAATCATATATTACTTTTCATTGCAATGTATTTAAGTCCAATTCTTAATAAATTTTTATTGAAAGGACTACAAGACAATCTAATCGGCATGATCGTTCAACAAAACCACCAATTAGCAATTTTTTTTAATAGTAAAGAATGTCGTCGAATATCCGATGGACACTCTTAAAGGAGTCAAAGGGATAACGTTATAAATACGTCTCTATCAAAGATGATAAACCCATTCCGATAAATAGCATTTTTATCCGGTATTCTAGAGAAAACCGACAAAAACTGGAGTTAAATCTAATGAAACTCTAGAGTTAACGTCGACGATGTATCGTCGAGAACATTTGACAAGTATGTGTTGGTTTTCACAATTGTTTTAGTGCTCTTACAGCCATCGTGTACCCTACATTCATCCATAGGATATCCGACGGCTATAGGTTCGTCGGATATACTAACGAAATTCCATCAATGACCAAATAATTTTGAGTTCGTCGAATAGTCGATGAAGCATCGTCGAATTTTGGGTCCAAATTTTGTATGTGGGTTTAAACTACAACTTCAATGACATACCCATCAATAGTGTGTTTCACCTAGCATTTAGTAACCAAGTCTAATCCTCCCAGCTCGATAGTGAAACCAAGTTCTTTGTAGTCCAACAAATATCCCTCCATTCCCATCTAGTATGTCTTGGGTGTTCTCTCAACCTTTGCAACCACATATATTAGCCAAAAAATTACCTTAGAATATCCCATGAGCACACTTGAAAAGAAATACAATCTTAAATTCTTCCAATAAAATTCCAAACATGTAGCTTTGTGTCATACAAACAAATCAATGTGGTGAACAAACCATTCCTCCACATTTTTCCTTCATAAATTTATCCACATTCTACAACATTGGTGAATGGATTAGTTTCATCAATGGAACCATTTTGGCACAATCTTAGAGTCACTAGGTTTTGCAAGTATTGGCCAATAACGGGCCACTATTGTCTAATGTCCCACTAACTAATGATGTAAACAAATCTACGTAGAAATTTTTGAAAGGGAAGGCCTCACTCAAGGTACATGTTAGCACTAACCTACTCAAGGTACATGTTAGCACTAAACTATTCATAGATCAAGACATCTACTAACTATAATATCTGTACCACCCCGGTTTTGACCCCGTTGCATTAGATGTATATGATGTATATATTGTAAATCATCATGGTGCGGAGCTAAAGGCCAAGGCCCCACCATTGATTGGTTATGCTATGTTTCGGGTTGAAATTGTCATCGATGGTATATCGGGGCATGTGGCATATATTAAGTTTTGTCATCATGTAAATATGCATCTTTAATTAAAATGAACCCCGACCAGCTACGTTCGCGGCAACTAAATTGAGAAGGGGCATGATTTTCACAAGGATAAGGGTGGGGGATGTCAAACCTTGGGAAATGGGGGGAAAAGCCATGTGTCATCTTTCCTTGTTTTATCCAACCACCACCATTAAGAACTGTTGTTGTTAGTTGGGGCAGTTATGGCTGGGAGTGGGGGTGGCAAGGTTGTTAGTCCTTGCCCACACGCACACTCCACTAGTGGATGGAACCTCACGTTGGACAGAAGAATGACTACTACGCATTCTCGTCGTTGTCAGTTCATCCACGCGCATAGGCGGAGCTGTTCATCCTCACGCAAGGGGGCCATTTTCTGTTCATTATTCTCACGCACAAGAATTTTCCTTGTTTGACTCACACAGCGAGCTAGGAGTCGTGCTCTTTCATCCACGATTTTCCTGTGAAGGGCCATTCATGTTTTCGGCTGTATGATCTCCTTACAGACTGGTATGGCCGTGTAATTTTTCCGTCATTTCAATGTTGAGATTGGGACCGTTGTTTTTCCCGTGAGTTATGGTTGCCACCATTCTCCTCAAGATTCGTTGTGTTGCTGTGGCCTCCCTTACGTTGTGTTTGTTATGGTCTTCTCTACATTTTGGGTTCTGGTGCAAGTTTCCCTTACAGACTGGTTGGGAGACTGCATTTCCTTCCCCAGTGTGGGTTGCGTAAGTTTTCCCCAGTGGCTTCGATTGTGCAGAACGGGCTGTTGTTCCCTATGTTTGTTGGTTGTGTATGCTGTTACACTTTGGGGCTGTCGCGGACTGTTTGGAGTCGTTTCCCCTGTTAAGCTGCAATTGCTGATTAGTTGCATGCGTGCAATGATTGGTCTTCAGACTGTGTTGGGAGCAGGGATGGGGGCTTGGTTTGCTTGATAAACCTGGTGTGTTTGGAAACCACACAGACAGAGCTAGAGGGCTGGCTTTCTTCTCCACAACCCTTGAATAGCACTGGAAGGGAAGGCAAGGCCTGAGGGACTGTGTAGCAGAGAAGGGACTGATTCCTTGTGTTGGGTGTGTGTGGGTGTCTTAGAAGCCAGGCTAGTTCTAGTGTAGGTGTTCCTAGCTCTGCAATGAGCTCACCAACTTAGCATTTAGCCTTTCCCAACTCCTTGATTGCCTGATAAACCTGACCATGTTGGCTTGGTTGTCTTGTTGATGGCCTGATAAACCCAACTGTGTTGGCTTGGCTGTGTTTTGTGTATCATTGGCTATGTGTAAGCCTGCTTGTTCCTTATTCCTTGGAGAATCATGCCCAGCTCGGGGGTGGCAGCGTTGCTAAGAGATTAAGGAGCACGCTGGCCTATGGTTGGGTGGAACGTTGCAACGACGTAGCTGGTTGCGGAGCGATTTCTTCATAAGATAAGTAATCTTGTCTATTTTACTCCTGCAATCATTTTACTGTTAATGAATATGATGAACATGTTGAATGTTTGTATGAACGTATGTTTGCTTCCGTTGTATGATAAATGATCATGTATGCATGTTCTAGTTCAAAGCATTTTATTTCAGCATTCCAACAATTTTTATGAATGCACATGTTCATGGGGCTGGTTGCCTGGATGGTTAACGCCATGGTAAGTCCTCTTTGCCGGTCGGAGGGTCGGGGACGTGACAATATCCATGAACGTGAGATACCATATGTCAAAATAGATGGTCAAAATAAAAGGAATTGTACATCGCCATGTCATTCATCCATGTGCAACATAAAATTTGAAATGGACAACATATTACTATAATCTAACTTCATAACATATCTAGCCATACAATTATCATGACTCAACACAAATTAGATACCCAAGTACAAGTTCAATTACATTCCTTGATCTCTCTACTCTCTCTTCCAAACTAGATAAAAGCATTACATAAATAGTACAACTTATGTGGAACCAAACTATTAATTTGATATTTGCTCCATCAACAAATCCTTAAAACTAGGATTAGTTCATGTATTTTCCTTGATCTTTGTTGCACAATCCCAAGAACCCCAAAATGTAAGTGAGGGACTTTAACTCATTCCCCAAATGAAAACTCTTTGGATCATAAAGGTGGTTTGTATAACAAAAAAATAGATTGGACACCCAATGATGTTAACCACTTCCTATGTGAATTAATTTAACTATTGTTGACAATGAAACCTATGATTTTTCACAAATATAGTGTTTCTCCATGAATATTTTTATCTATGTTACACAAATAAGAATTTGCCACTTGTTGATGACTGTAATATTCTTTGGATTTTTGGATTTACAAGTTAGATTATCCTCCACCAATCACATGTCGAAGGAAAATCAATATTTTTTATGAAATTCATGCTTCGTGAGATTAGCCAACAAGTGACGTCTCTTTAGTGTGTCTATTACCTTTTTCAGATGTGAGATATGTTTCTCCAAAATAGGGATAAATTTTAAAATGTATTCCACATAAAAACTATTACAAACAAATCTATAAATCGACACAACACACTATCCATCAAATTCATAAAAGTTTCAAGCTCGTTACTAACCATTCATATAAACCCTATCACATGTTAAATGTTGTCTTCCAAATTTCTTATTTTTTTACTCACAGTTGGCGATAGCTTGATTTTAGGTCCATCTTCATGAAGTAGTTTTTTGTTTGTAGTGTATCAAACAAGTCCATGATCAATGCCAAACGGATATCTAAGCTTTATTATTATCTATTTCAATGTTTAATAGTCAATGCACACAATCCAACTTCCAACCTTCATGGGAACTATGAGGATGGGTGACTTTATGAGGATCGGTGACTTAGATGATAAAATATTGCAATACACCAGCTTATATCCATATTAACTTCAAACCTACCACGCATTAAAAGGATCAAATCCCTTGAGTTACAAACCGTTCCTCAAAAATTTCACTTCAAAAAAGGTTTTCATTTCAATGAATTTGGTATGTTTTAGGGCCATAGATCCACAATTAAAATCGATCTAGGTTGGTTTAATTCTTTATAGTGATACCTTGTAGTTATTTAGTTTTTTTATTTTTATTTAGGTAACTTTTTTTCTATTTAATTTATTAACATCGCATTCTTTCTATATATTCACTTAGTTATTATCTTGGGTATATGGCTATAAATATGCCTAATTACTATTTGCAATGATTGTAGAATGCTCTTGGCACATAAATAGAAACAATAGAGAAAAGTACCAATAAGATTCAAACATTATTATTTTCAAGCATTACTATTATTATTATTAATGTATTTTTATTTTCATAAAATATCATGTTGGACCAACATATGGGGACATATGATACAATCTCTTTAATAGTTGACTAGAATTTTTTTTATACACAAACTGATACTATTTTTTTTATATAAAAAAAGAGAGGTCTCAATCAAACAATGAGACCTGATGTTTTAAAATTGATCCATACTAATTAAGCAAAGAGGTCCATGTTTCTTTCTGGAGCTATAAGCATAAACTATTACAAAAGAGTTACTTAGGATTTCAAATTCCACCTGTAACTAAAATCTTGACTAGTGTATATTCTGATAAAAGAACTAGATATCCATTGATGAACAAAACAAAAGTAATTGACTTGCATTCTAGAAACATTTTAAATCATTCTGACTTTGGATGAAATTGAGGAGAAAAGGCATCCCCTAGGTCATTCTTATCCTATGAAATATTTACCTCTTCATCTGAATTCAGAGTACAGGAAATGCCAACTTCTTTATGTAGTTTCGAAGAATACGGGTCTAAAGAATGGCCTTTCCCATCATTTTTCAAGTCTGCAAGTTCTTGCTTAATATATTTGAATTTTCCTTTCCAAAACTCGATCTCTTTTTCTGCTTTTAACAGTATCTTCCTCATGTGGGTAACTTGAGTTTCCAGATAATCATGATAAATATGATCAAACAGTCGGTATTTGACATTGCGTTCCTTCATAACCTTCTTCCTTTTCACTAAGACCCGAGTAATAATTTCTCTATCCCATTTCTGCATTTCTTGGTTTTTATCATAAGACCGTTCCAACTTACCCATGTTCTCATTTTCCAAATCCATTTCAAAAGTAATATCAATCTGATAAAGTTGATAAATGTTTAATTGATGGAAAAAAACAATGTTGTTGTTGGAATATATTATATTCCTTGGAAGGTAATAATGTCTTTGTATTATGTCGGAAGTTATCTACAATCTTATGTAAAAGAGTAATACATTTAACCCATAGTTATATGGTGATGTATTTACTTGTGTAGAGTATTTGTCCATGGTATTGTATTAAGAGATGTTATTTTGGATAATTATATTATCCCACATGCAATATGTGAGAGTAATTCATCATCATCTCTTAGTATATAATAGGGTCAAGTGAGTCTCTACATATCATGAATTCTTGATGTAGTAGTGGTACTATTGTGACACTGATGTACATCATCTATATTCTTTGGGGTATTTGTGATTTTCTCTCTTGTAATATTAGAGAAGACATTCTAGAGATAATAGAAGACTACATTCCCGTGGATGTAACCCATTAGGTTGAACCACATATATCGGTGTTCTCTTGTCATTTTCTTTTCCTGTTCTTATTTTTTATGATATGTTCTTGGTTGCTTAGATAGATTAACTAGTTTAACTTGACTCTATTATTCTGACATGGTATAAGAGCGGGTTGCTATGATCTAGTACCTTCTATAGCTTTCAATCAATAACGATTATCATTTAAGCATTGACATTTTGTTGTAGATTTGCTTTCTATCTGGTAGCCATTAGGCTTCTCTTCATATCTAACCATATTTCTGCATTTTTTTTACCCTAACCCTAACGTATTGTGTCTTAACACTAACTTGTTGTCTAAAATTTTTGCAGAATTTTTTCAAGGGTTCCTTGATGTTTTTTGTGTAGATCTACATGATTTCAAGGCTCTCCTCAAGGAGATATTTCTTCTGATTATAAAAACGGAAGTTATAAAAAAATGTCGTAACTTGGTCATTTTTTACTGGTTTTTTTATTATAACCTATTTTTGGAATTGGAAACATCATTCTGGATCGACCCTCATGACCAAAACAAAAAAGTGGGTATTTTTGGGCTTCCTTTCTGTAATAAAAACGACAGTTATACAAAAGGGTCGTAACTTGGTCATTTTTTATCATTTTTTTTATTATAACGTATTTTCGGAATTGGAACAGTCATTCTAGATCCACCCACGTGACCAGAACAGAAAATTGGGCATTTATGAGCTTCATTTCGGTAATAAAAACAACAGTTACAAAAAAAGGGTCGTACCTTGGTCATTTCTTAAAGGATTTCTTATTATGACCTATTTTTGGAATTGGAAAAGCTATTCTGGATCCACCTACATGACCAGAACAGAAAACTAGGCTTTTCTGGGGACGTTTTTCAAAGGGTTGTAAGTAAAAGTTTCTCTTTCCTTTACTGTTTTTTCTAACTGTGTTTTTTGCAGATTCAGATCAGTACGGTAAAGTATTTAAGTTTTCTGTTATTCATTTTTTGCATTTAGGTTTTGCTTCTAATCATGTTTATTAAGATTTTATTTCTTATTCTTGCTATATATTTGTCTCGCATTTCTATATGGAAATATTGGCATCTTTTAAAGACATGGATCTATAGTATTTTGTCATGATGATAGCTATAAACCATCTAATGCTTAATATTTTGTAAATATACTTAATAATTAATTTGTTCTTTTTTTGTTTTGTTTATAAAAACAATTTTATAAGAACAATCTCATATGTGTTATCTAGTGATCATTATTTACTTTATTTATATGTTATTGTTGACCTTTGTGTAAAAGCAATTTCATTCTTTTATAAGTAATATCTTTATGATCATTATATGCTCTTGCTAATTAAATTCTTAAGTAAATCATTTTTTTAATCTATGTGATATCATATTTTTTGGCTTGTCATAAGTAATTTAATTGGAGTATAGTTTCTTTTTCATGTATTGCAGAGATTGTGTCTAGTTTCTATGCTATTTGTCTCTAACATTCCAATATGGAAGCATTGACATTTCCAGGGCATTTCGTCTCTTGCATATTTACATAGTGTTAACAAGAAATGAATCCATGATTAAGACCATTAGTGACTTGTCATTTCATAATTTTTTATAAGTGATATCATGAGTTGATCATAAGTTGCTATATGTTGATCATATTAAACATTTTGATTTATCTATGTCTCATGTCATGTTTATTTCGATCATCTTTTACTCAATATTTATATGGCTTTGAGCAATCTTTAAATCTTGAACTATTTATCATGAGCACCTTGTTCTTTTTGCAATAAGATTTATATTCTTATGATTGCAGAGGTTATCTTGTTCATGTTTGTCTCTAATGTTCCTATATGGAAGCATTGACATTTTTAGGGCATTCACCTCTTGCATATTAACCTCATACTAATAAGAAATGCACCTATGATTTAGATTAGTTGCTTGATGACTAAATTTTCATATATTTAAGTGAAATAGTTTGCTCACTATTTATATGTAAAAGTAACTTCATTTTCCTTAATGAGCAAGTTAATCTTTTATTTGATCATATTATGTTGCCATTCCTTTATATGATGTTTGTTAACCTTTGGTATATAATCATTTTCATTTTTGTATGAGCAATTTTGTTTTATGATTTTTATATGCTTTAATCTTGAAAGTTCTTGTGCAGATAAGTTCTCTATTTAGGCTTTCACCTTATTCTAGAACTAATGAAGCACCATCTTCTACTGTTAAAGTCATGATGTTCATCTGTATGATATCATTTTCGATGTATAGACCATTGGGGTCTTGTTTCTTCGATGTTTGAGGTCTTCTACAAATATTTATATTGCACCTTGATTTGAAGAATGTCTGTTATCCACATGTGTATTGGCCATCTGGGTTTTTTTGTACATTGTTGTGGTGTTCTTAGCCACATGTTTTGTTGTATCGATTGTCAGAAGGTATCTGTACAATGGTGTGGATGTTATATCAGAGTTCTTCAGCTATCATGTATGGTTGTGATGGTTCTTGTGGTGATATGGGCATCTTGCGATTGGATTACGTCACATGTTATTGGCATTTTATTGTTGGGTCGTTCATCGTACAACCTGGTTCGTGTGCACTTTCATGATTCAGTGAGAAGCGGTTGTTCATCGTCAAATTTCATCAGCCGAAGTGTTCTTGTTTTTCAGCTTTGGTTCTTCTAGAAGTTGCCATCAAGGGGGAGCAGTAATGACTCCTTCCTTCCTTAGTGTTAGTGTGGGCCCTTCTCCCAGCCATTATTAAGGGGGAGTGTTGGAATATATTATATTCCTTGGAAGGTAATAATGTCTTTTTATTATGTCGTAAGTTGTCTACAATCTTATGTAAAAGAGTAATACATTTAACCCATATTTATATGGTGGTGTATTTACTTGTGTAGAGTATTTGTCCATGGTATTGTATTAAGAGATGTTATTTAGGAGAATTATATTATCCCACATGCAATATGTGAGAGTAATTCCTCCTCATCTCTTAGCATATAATAGGGTCAAGTGAGTCTCTACATATCATGTATTCTTGATGTAGTAGTGGTACTATTGTGACACTGTTGTACATCATCTATATTCTTTGGGGTATTTGTGTTTTTTTCTCTTGTAAAATTAGAGAAGACATTCTAGAGATAATAGAAGACTACCTTCCCATGGATGTAACCCATTAGGGTGAACCACGTATATCAGTGTTCTCTTGTCCTTTTCTTTTCCTGTTCTTATCTTTTATGATATGTTGTTGGTTGCTTAGATAGGTTAACTAGTTTAGCTTAACTCTACTATTCTGACAGTTGCAATGCAGGAAAGACAACAAGCTCAGACCGAATACACCCCAAAGGACGGTGTGTAGCAAAATCTTAATACACACTTTCAGATCAATTCCAGTCTTAATTTTACAAATAGAGTAACCACTTTTTTTCTCTAGATTCCACTCATACTCAATAGACCTGAAATTGATTTTATTGCAGAAATAAAATTCCCACAAATCCAAACATGCTTGAAAGTTTGACACTCATACCAGATTTTAAAAATGTAGATATTAAACTATATAAGCCATAAAAAGTAACAATATTTTCTATCAACATACCACTCATAATCCCTATCATACTTTAATATCCAAGGAGAATAAGTAAGTGCCTTTCTAGACCACAAAATTGCTATGAACATTTCAAAGGATGATAAGCTACTGAATAACTCAAATGAGAAGGAATGAAACAAGACCCTGTTGAGTAATCCTTCGGGATTACATGTCAAATAATATTTCAGTTATTGGTTAGTAAATTCTAGTTAATAATACCGTTATCTTACTATAGAAAACGGTTTTGATTTCATTTATATGTAATACTCATCTACGTAATAATATATTCATTGCTGAGGGTCTTCACGGCCTGTATCAGTGGTATCAGAGCAAGGCAGCGAAGCCTTGGTGAGAGAGAAGGAGCCCGTGAAGGAAAAGCCAGCAAAGAAGCTATCACCAAGAAAGGGGAGCTGCTTAGTAAAGATTGTGGAAGAAAGACTGCACATAAAGGGAAGACTGCACGTAAATTGTTTCGGTAATTGTCTAGAAGAATTATGTTCTTATTTTTTAAGAAAAAAAAAAGAAGAAGAAGAGAGTCGCCATTTATATTTGAGTGCAAGGTTTCTTAAATTGAATTATTAAATATTTCTGAAAATCCTTTTAGAAGATAAAAAGATTTTAAAGAACGTCGGCTAAGAGGAAACGAATATATCACACTATATATTGTACACAAAAATTTACTACACAGTAAATTTCAATAAATTCTTTAATTTCAATTGTTGGAATAATTTTGTCTGGATTAAAAGAAAATTATCATGAATGGTTTCGTAAAGTTAAAAATACCCTTATTTTTAATGACATGTGGGAGGGAATTTGTGAAAATAAGAATTTTGAAGATAAGAAAGATGGAGATGCAATAGATGAAGTAGACAAAAATACACCAGTACCACCTAATAATCCCAAAGAGTTCACATTATGGAAAAGCAAGGATAAGAAGGCTTATGCCTTGATTATTGCCTCTGTAAGTGAAGAAGTAAGTAGACATTTAGTTTCTAGCAAAAGTGCTTGGGAAGCATTAAAGAAACTAAAAAATTTGTATGATTCACATTCTGAGCTTGAAATCATACAATTGTTGATGAAGTTATTTAACTTAGAATTAAAAGATAATGATCCAATGAAACTTGCTTCTAAAATTAGAGTCATTTTCCATGATATTGATGCAACTGGTGTAAAAGTTGGCATTCAACTTACTACATTTATTAAAGCTCTATATCCTACCTATACTCATTATTTAGAATCACTTCAAGCTAGTGGCCAAATGAAAGCTATGACTTTTGAAACACTTGTTGAAAAAATTGCAGAAAGAGAGAAAGCATTTGGAAAGAAGGAGTCTAAACCCAATGAAGAAACTTTGTGTCTTGCACAAAAAGGACAAAAATCAAAAGAAGAATTTGCAAATGATGAAAATAGAAGCAGAGGTCTAGGTAGAGGACAAATAGGATAGTACAAAGGAAGGGGGGGAAGATTTAATCAAGGAGAGAAATAATGTTATAGATGTGGAAAAACCGGTCATACTGCCAGTTATCGTAGAACTTCTTGGGAGAAAATTGTTAACAAGAAAGAGCAAGTACAAGATAAAGGAAACGATAAAGGTAACCCTCTTGAATCTGCACATTATGTTGTTGCACATTGTAATCTTGGAATTCAAGAAGCTTTTAGTACTTCACTTTCTTGGAATGACATTTGTTTATTAGATACTGGAGCCACATGTCATATGACATTTAGAAAAAGACTTCTTTGAACCATTTAGTGATCAAATTTATGGGGTAGTACATTTGGTAGATAAGTCTCAGTTAAAACCTTCGAAAATTGGTTCTGTTAGATTGAAATTATCAGGACTTGCTGATTACATACTTTCTGATGTTCTTTATGTTCCATAATTGAAGAGAAATCTAATATCTCTTGTGCAAATTAGACAACAAGATCACTCAATACATATGTTTGATGGTATCATTGAGATTAGAAGAGATTATGATAATATGATTGTAATGACTAGAGTGGAAGATAACAAACTTTTAAAGTTGAATGGTACCTCATCCAATTCACATAATTCTGCAAATTTGGTTCAGCATAATAGTAATTTATCTTCCAGCTTGTTATGGCATGCTAGATTTGGTCATATTAATTATGACATTCTCGGAATTATGAAACAAAAAGGAGTTCAAGGGTTTCCTACTATTCCAAGACAACTTTCCCCATGTGATGCTTATATCTTAGGCAAGCACAGTAAACAACCTTTTCATGATTCTATGTTTCAAGCTTCAAGAAAGCTTGGTCTTATTCACTCAAATTTATGTGGGCCCATTCTTGTTCCATCAGTAAATGGTAACAAATATATCATGACTTTCATTGATGACTTTACAAGGATGTGTTGGGTTTATTTACTAAAATCAAAATCTCAAACTTTTGATACATTCAGAAATTTTCATTTGTGGATTAAAAATGAAGCTAAGCTCAATATTGGAAACCTTCGAACTAATAGTGGTGGTGAATATACATCTCAACATTTTGAAAAATATTTGCAGGAGAATGGTATTAAAAATGAAACAACCGTTCCCTATCATCCACAACAAAATGGTGTGGCGGAAAGTATGAATAGGACATTGTTGAATATGGTAAGATCAATGATGTTTTTTAAGAATGTTAAGTTAATGTTTTGGGGAGAAGCAGTTCTTTGTGTTTTCTACATTAAGAATAGATGTCCTTCTGTTGCACTACAAAACAAAACACCTTATGAAATGTGGCATGGCCATCTTCCAGCTATCAATATATTTAGAATTTTCGGTTCCACATGTTATGCTTTGATTCTTGAGCAACAAAGACATAAATTGGGAGCAAGAAGTCGAAAGTGTATTTTTTGGGGATATTCTAATACTTCTAAAGCTTATAGATTGTATGATGAAGATAACGAGAATTTTATTGTTTCTAGAGATGTTATATTTCTTGAATTTGAGAAATATGTGATCATTATTGATAAACAACTTGCTCAGCTTGATAGATTTCATTCTAAAAAAATCTAGCATGAATTGGATAATGAACTTCCAAATATTGAAGGGGGATTCATGTTCTAAGTCAATTTTTGGAATTTCCTTCTATAGCAACAAGTTCTTCTAATGCACAAGTTGATGAAACAAAAAATGAGATAGTTGATGATATTGTTAATGGAATGGATAAATTAAGTATCATAGATAATGCAGAACCTGCTCTTAAAGAAGAAACGGAGCAAACACCACAACAAGAAGTTCGTAGATCGATTCGGACTAAGACATTTCCAAAAAGGTATGGTGATTTTGTCACATTAGATTGTGAATTAAAATTTCATGTGTTTGATGAACCTACATCTTTTCAAGAAGCAGTATCTAGTGATGTATGGAAAAGTGAAATGCAAAGAGAGTATGATGCAGCTCTCATAAAAAATGGAACTTGGAGGTTGGTGGACCCTCCAATTGGACTAAACCGATTGGATGCAAGTGGATATATAAGAATAAGTATAAAGCAGATGGCTCGCTTGACAAACACAAAGCGATACTTGTAGCAAAATGGTATGCACATAAAGAAGATGTTGATTACACATAAACATTTGCTCCTACAGCTAAATGGGGCACTATTCGAACTTTGTTTTCATTAGCAGCACAAAAGGGATGGAAAATACATCATACGGATGTTAAACCTGCCTTCTTAAATGGATACTTGAAAGAAGATGTTTATATGGATCATCCTGAAGAATTTGTTATCGAAGGTCAGGAACAGAAGGTATGCAAATTGGTAAAATCTTTATATGGTTTGAAGCAAGCACCTCGAGCATGGTATGAAAAGTTAATTGAGCATCTTCTCAAATTGAATTATAAGCATTTCAATCTAGATGATGCAACTTTATTTGTCAAGAAAGTTGTAAGATTGGTTGTATATCTAGTTGTCTATGTGTATTATTTTCTTATCACAGGAAATAATGATGATTATATAGCCTCTATTAAAAGAGAGTTGAAAAAGGTTTTTGATATGACAGATTTTGGATTATTGCACTATTATTTAGGAATTGAAGTAGATCAAAACTTCAAAGAACATTTTCACTTCTCTGAAAAAATATGTAGGAGAGTTATTAAACAAATTTGGTATGCAGGATTGTAATCATGTTTCTACACCAATGGAGCAAAATCTAAAGCTTACTTCAAATGAAGGTAGCACATTTGAAGATCCAACAAAGTACAGGCAGCTTGTTGGAAGTTTAATTTATCTTACTACTAATCGTCCTGACATAACTTTTGTTGTAGGAATACTTTCCAGGTTTATGCATAATCCATGTGAAGTTCATTGGAATGCAACAAAGCGAGTGCTCAAATATTTAAAAGGAACTCAATCTTATGGCATCAAATATTCTAAAGTTTCAGACTTCTATCTCACTGGTTATTCAGATTCTAATTTTGATGGAGATAAAGAGCATGGGGTCTATACTTCGGGTTATTTTAATGAACCTTGGATCAGAAACTATCACATGGAGATCACAAAAACAATCTGTTCCTGCTGATTCTACAACTGAATTTGAATATGTTGCAGCAGCTCAAGCCATAAAATAAATCATTTGGATTCATAAAATACTTGAAGACTTGCAGGAGAAACAAATGACTTCAACACCTCTCTTTGTTGACAACTCTTCTGCAATTCATTTGGCCAAGAATCCAAAATTTCATGATTGAACCAAACATATCAACACCAAATATCACTTGATTCGACATCATGTTGAGGCCAAAACCATTCATTTGACACATTGTTCTATTTCAAAGCAAGTTGCATATATCTTTACTAAAGCATTGGGTCGTGAAAAGTTTGAAAATTTTAGAATGCAACTTGTCATGTCAAATGTCCCTTCGGATTAAAGGGGGAATGTTGAGTAATCCTTCGGGATTACATTATAAATAATATTTTAGTTAATAGTTAGTAAATTCTAGTTAATAATCTCGTTATTTAACTATAGATAATGGTTTTGATTTCATTTATACGCAATACTCATCTACATAATAATATATTCATTGTTGAGGTTCTTCATGGCCTGTATCGAACCCCTACCTCAATTTCTTCATTCCCCAACTGATACAATCTACTGGTCATCCAGAATGATGTTGAGTTGATCCCAGAAAAATCCCGAAGATGTTAAATTAGAATACAACCATTCCAGTTCTTGTGCAGGTGAGGATGATACTTCCAAAGAGGAACAACCCAAAATAAGAATTCAACCAGATGAACGAGATTATAAAAATGTCTAGATCCTTCAATATTAACCTCGGCGCTATGGATTTGAATACCTCAAACTGAATTCATCAGTTTTCCAGTCTGTAACATGTGAGTATAGGATTTCCCAAACCTGTTCTCATGCTCGAACGATCTATCAATCTGGATAACACTTAAATTCATTAAAACCAAGTTTTGATGGCGATATAATTATGTTCCAATAGTCTTCTACTGGGAGTCCATAACACGATGACCATAACTACTATTTATGTCAATTTTATCCATGATTTTATGGGATTTTAAAATAACCTTCATCCTCCCCATCAACCTTCCATTGACCTTGGGCTAGGTTACAAGCAATATTGGCATTTCTATCAGTTGTAAGATTTAGTTTTCTTAAAACATGATATACCTTATACAAATTCAACCATGAGTTATTAATTTATTTAGTTTTGAGTTGGCATCTGTTACATATATGACACATCTCAACCACCTAGATTATAGAAAGTGTCTCTTGGTGAAATTACTCCCTTTTCCAAGGAACAAGCTCATGAAAAACCCTCCCAGTGCCTCTCCGTGATTCATGGATGGTAAATGGGATAAACCATTTTCCCTTCTTACTGAGCCTAACCTCGAGAGTCAAATCCATGACCTTTATAAATTTGGGGGGAGATATCTCACGTCTAGCTCATGATAAATTGAACTGAGAATCAGGACTCCTTGATCCAAGAGTTGCTACAACTATTTCTTCATTTCATCATCTTCCAATAAACATTCGTCCATACAATCCAATAGTGGGAAATGGAAATTCTGAAACAATTAAATCTCATTCTCAACTTCCATTTTAGGTGGAAGCAGGCCTGGAATTTCAAATCTCTATTGCCTAGCAAATGATCATTCTATGACGGTTTTTTGTTTTCCGCATTCAAGTTTTTCTCATATTTTTTAGTGTCATTTCTTTTTATTCTTCATACCTTTCTCAATAAGTTTCTCATACCTTTCATCTCTATCAATTTTTCCGTCAATTGTACTAATATACATTTTTATTTTTTATATTTTAATTACACTTTTTTTAAATGTAACCAAAACCAAATATAAAAATATTCATATTAATAAAATGTAAACCTAATAATTAAAATTTACATTATAAAAACAATGAACAATATCAATAAAATTTTATATAATAAATAAATAAAAATTGACTCAATCATGATTCATGACTAATAAACATCATTTCAATCGTATCCAAACTCTAGTTTAACCCCCCAAAATATACCTATATTGCCAAGCTCATTTTTTAAATAATTTGATTAGGAAGTGAATTAAGAAATCTTACAAGTTAAAAGAAGGAAGTTACAAGTTTGAAAACTGAAAAGAACTCAATGTTCATAGAAATTTTAAAAATTTGAAAACTGAAATAGACTCGATGATTATCGCATAGATTTTAAGTGAATAAAATCCAGAAAATTTATATAAAAAAACAATATTTAATGTTAGTAAAGTCTCGAAACTTTATATAAAAGGAAAAAAAGTCAAGATAGCAATAAATTAACTTATCATAATAAGTAATGTAGGAGGCGGATCGTAGCTACCCAGCAGTTTGAAGACGGATCATCCCTCATGCCAACCATGGAATCAGCCTTAGTAAACATGGATGAAATCTCAACAGCCCCTAGAGTCCTCTGCACCATATCTCTCATATATATATATATAGTACAACCCTCTCCATTGGATTGACATCCCAAAATTTAACTATCAATGACTAGTACACAAGAAGCCCACTTGAAATACTCTTCAAATACGAAAACTGTGCATGATTAATTGGATCTTCAATGGCTATATTTTACATGGAATGGAGATATTGAAGTCTTTCAATGCTATGCACAGCACTAGATAGTGCTTTAAACTTCCTGTAGTTCGCTTCATCCACATAATTCACTGAAAGGTCATTGTCCTTTGGGAAAAACTCTCTAATGCATCCACATCCACATAATTCTTTAATAAAGGAAGGACAAATATCAAACCTCATTTCTCCATGAAAGTCAACAAATTATAGATTCAAAATTTCTGAATTGAAAGTAGATGACATTAATATAATAGAGTGAGACTCCAAAAGAGAGTTTTTTGTTTTCATATACACAAGTTTTCTGAAAATATGATGTGTTTTTGTCCTATCAACAACTCCTGCAATGGCTGGAGTAACGCGAACAACTGTTTTTGGCCTCTTTTCTTACCAGTGTCGTCTCATGATGACTTGACAGGACCGCCTAATGAATATAAGCGAGTTATATTCTCTCGAGGAAGTATTATCATATTTGGATTATAAGGTTGCATTACAACGATTTCTTGAATAATATGGGATTTGGGAACTGGTGGAACAACAAATCCAAGTCAGTTTTCAGATGTTATCTCAAATATCAGAGATGTCTATGTGGAAACACAGTTTTAACTAGCTCATCATCTTTGTAAAGTGAAATCATTTAAAACGAAGGATTCATTTGCCAAGGTTAACAAAGAAGAAAAAAGTAACGAGTGAGTACACACAGAAATTTGCATATTCTTAAAATTTAGCTTGAATTGATAGAATATGACAGAAAATACTGCTGACTTTTATTATGGGCTTGTCATAGGTTTGAAATCATAGTCATAAAGTGATGGCACTGGAAAAGTGGAAAAAACACAGGAGTGAAAAAATATTAACACACTATTGTCAGGAAAAAGAGAGAGTCTTTGAATAGGAGCAATTAGACATCAAATTATAATTCTAATAACTTCAAAAATATGTTGAAGAAATGCATGTGCATACCTTTCAAAAATATGTTGAAGAAATACATGTGCATACCTTCCTTTGAGTGGGCAGATCAATCATGCTCCTGATTCCTACATCTTCCAAATGCCTCTGAAATATCTCTCGGAAAATCGTCAAATGTTTAAAACCTTGATATGTGTAATAAAAATCCAGATTTCGGAATAATGTTGTGAAGGGCCTCTGAAATATCTCTCAGAAAATCGTCAAATGTTTATAACCTTGACATGTGTAGTAAAAATCCATATTTAGGAATAATGTTGTGAAGGGCCATGGGGTGAGAGCAAGCTTGAAGCCAGCCGTAGTTAGAATTGGTGTGTTATGAAGGGAAATTACTACTAATGTGCATTAGAATATTCAAACTTAAAACCATCACCAACAACAGAAACAACAACGAAAAGGATGAACAATTATGTTATGTATGTAACGACAAAAACATTAACAACGAAAAGGACGAATAGTTATGGTATGTATGTGAATAGAATATGATAAAGTGGGGGCATGTCTGCCAATGCCATGCCTAATAAATAGCATAGGCTACACTCTCAAACCAGTATTACATCAAACTAGTATTAAAATTTATGACGGGTGATCTAAATTGGTTGACGTAAAATATACAGTCTCAATTTTTTCATGCACGTCACCATTTACGTTTTAATTTTTCGATTCGTTGTCAAATACGTTCCAACAAGCAAAAAAACGTCCTACTGGAAATCAAATTCCAGGCCTGGGTGGAAGTCCTTTGGGTTCTTAAAACACTTCCTTGTATTTAGTGATCAAATATTCTGATTGATCCTCAATAATAGTAGCACAAAATTTATGTTTGCATTAATCAACCTCCATTCTTGGTATCCACTTATCAATAGGAGCTCTGACTTGATTTTATGTACATTAATAGTAAAATATTTCTCCTCTTAACCAAAAAGTATTGGTTTTGGTTGTGTATAGACCCAACATCTCTTAAATAGAAGGTATGGAATTCCAAATATGAATTTTCATACATCTAATAAAATCACATTGACCACCACTTTATTAATGATGTTTGGACCAATTGCAAATATGAACTTACACTACTTGGTGACCCCAAATTCCATGCCTTTGCTCACCCATTCTTATGGATATGGATGAAAATGGTCATGCACTTCCTTCCAAAATTATCAACTAATTGGGATGAAATCATATTTAACTAAGATCTGATGTCAAAAGGATAGCCCAACTTTTCCTTTTTTAACTAGGCATTGATGTGAAAGAGTTCAATCATCTATTTAACCCACCTTTGTCTTTTTCAACTAGATCTTGATGTGAAAGAGTTCATTCATCTCTCTTTCTTTTTTGAGACAGAGAATAATAATAAATTCTCTAGAAATAATATTAAGATTGGAGGTAACCTTACCTTTAATGTCAAAACTACTAACCATTTTCTACTATGCATTTACAACTAGAAAAAAGTTCTTCTTTTATTATGGTTTGAAGTGTATGGAATGCAATTCTGAGTGTAAATTTTAGCAATTCTCCTCAGTTTCAATATTAACATTGCAATTCTTGCAAGGATTATTGGATATTAACATTTATGTACTATTGTAGTTGTCTTATTGCCTTTCTTTTCCACTTCATCTTTCTACCTTTCTTAGTTTTATAGTGTTGCTTGAACAGCTTTGATCCACTGGATAAATAGTCCCTTGTGAAGGAGAATCTATTCAGCCCTATCTTTGAGATGGTGGGAAAAACACTCGAAATTCAAGAGAGCAACCATCATTTGTGTGCATATCATTGTTGTTGGTTTGTATGTAAATCTAAGCCTTGCTTCCACAATTGCAGTAGCATGCTTATACATTGTGAACAAGATATAAGTTATTAGTGGGTGGTATGTGTTACATTGTGATAGTAATTGGACTAACTTGATATTATGATCCAATGGTTATGTTAAAACCATAAAATCATTCACCTAACTCACAACCTTGGTCATCATAACTTACACCTATTTTCCTAAGTTTTGGCCTCCACCAACCCAAAAAAGACCTATCGTTTTTACCATATTTGATTAAATGCTTATTTTCCCACATAAAATAAGGAAATATTCCCCAAAATACAAAAAAAGGGGAAAAACATTTAAAAATAAAAAAGAGGGAAAATTTAAATACCTTGAAACAATACCATGGGACAGCCAAAACCAAGAGAAAAGTTACCATTGGTCAAGATTCCTATAAATAGAATGGTGGAGGCCCCCATTTCATAGAATACACTCACCAATCCCTACAGAAACTATGTACAATTCACTCATGAAACCCTAGCCACCACCTAATCCTAGAGTTCCCAATGAGTTCGGCCCTCATAGAGTATCGAAGTGGAGAACCACTCCCAGTCGGAGACTAGGAGCATAGTCCACCAACTACAAGGTCTCGTCCATATTCCAAGTAACTTTAACCTATTTGTGAAAATATTATTCATGCCAAAGCAATGAAAAGAAAAATATTTATTTCTATTGTATGTTGTTTGGATTTGTTTTAGTTGTAAAGTCCTGGGTTTCCATTTCTACTGTTTTACATTTACTGCAGTCCTTTATTGTTACTGTGCATGGTGAATTTGTTACTTTTACTGTTTTTGCATTTAGTTATGGCTGGATATTTACTTTTTCCTCTTTGCATTCATGTCTCATAAGCCTTTGTATATTAAGTTGTATCCTTCTTTGCATAGTTTAGTCCCCTTTTTACTGCTATTTACCTGTAGTTTCCACACTTTTTCACACAAAAGAGCCATGGCAGCCAATCTCTCATGTGACTCCTACCTTGGCTTCCCGAAGTCGCTAGCACCTCATTTTTATTTTGTTAGAGTGTGAAATAACTCACAACAGATTTGGTGACCACACTGGGGAGATCCTCAAGGATACCTCGTTGTTTTCACTCCTTGTTTGATTTCCTTTTCTGGTGTAATTTTTGCTTGTTTAGATATATTATTTTCCTTGTTTTTTATCTCTGCTATCCTTCTAGATGATATTTGGACTACAAAACAGGCCTTCCCCGTCCCTCATACCCCTGGCTCAACACCCGACTGAGCTGTTGTTTTTATTTATTTTGCTTAATTCTAGTATGGAGCGCTCCCTTTTTCCTTTTAAGGACGCCCTAGAGAACCCTTGTATCCCTGTTAAGAGAGCTCGAGGGCGCCTCTTTCTCGCTAATAAGAACGCTTTGCTTCAGTTTGACTGGTTTTTTCCCGCTTCTATTTCAAAGCAGGGTGCGCCCTAGAATGCTTTTGTTCCCGAGACAATAGTGCCATGAGACGGACTTATTGCCTTCTGAACCCCCTATTCAGAACCTTGATCTATTTTTCTTAACCGATTGATTCCCGACAGTGACAGCTCTCATCCCATTTTTCGATTTTTGCATTGTTTTGAATGAAATTTTGCATGGCTTGATTTTTTGGTTAAGTTTAGCAGTATATGAACATTCCATTAATAAGTAGTTGTTTCTTGATGTCTTTGAAAAATAGTTATGTTTCTTATTTCAATCGATTTCAGTTTCATTTATCTCTTTCATCATGTACTTTCAGCAGTTATTTCTTTTACATGGGGATTATTCACACCACTTGTGCACCCACTCACTCCCTAAGATCAAGTGAGCCTAAAATTTACTTAAATAACACACATCTAACTCCCACTTGAGGACCAAAAAGAATATTGTAGTTACCTAGGGAACTAGGGGTAGGCATCCAAATAATCCCCCTTCTCTATTCACATTTAAGACATAGTTATGGACTTTTAGGGTTCCAAAGTCCCGTGGTATTTGTTGAGATGGTTACAGGCAATTTGTTGGGTAGGCCTCTCCCTTAGGATGGTTGAAGTCACAATACTGGTTCCGAAGGTCAGGGTGGAATACTGCACTCCACTCTATACTGAATGATACCTATTCGTAGTTTTCATTGCATTTCTAGACCTCCTTACAATGGTTGCAACGGTCAAAGGCTAAACTAGAATATTCACCTACTCAAACATGTCATGAGCGGGGTAGCCTAGTGGCCATTATTATAGGCTCTTTTACCCATGATCCCTTTCGGTTGGGGGATATTCCATAGGCATTACTGGTCTTCCAGGTCGTATTGTCTGACTCGAATTTCATCACAGTGCAGGGGATACAGTTTGTGAGGGCTTCCATCTTGTTAGTTAGGTGTTTACATGCTCCCATACCTCATAGGCTAGAGAGTCTTTTTGTTTCTAGTAGTGAGTGCTTGTTGTATTTCTGGACATTTTTTGTCACTCACCTGCTATGACGCATGATTGCAGTAGAGTTTTAGAGTGTGTTCTTGGCCTAAGCACCACTTTTGTTGAGATCCCCCCTTATGTACACACGGTTTTAGTTGTATTTTTTATCCTTTTCATAGACCTATTTCACACTTATGTCACCTTTCCACCATTTCCCCTCTAAGATATTCTCATAAACTTCGGCCGCAATCACTACAATTCGACTCATTAGACTGATTCCATTGCATCGGTAGTCGATGTTGTTCACTTTCTCCAGTTTCCCTCTTTGAGAGAGTTGTGTTTGAGATCGATCCCTACCATTCATATTTGTCACATAAGCACATCCCCATGGATAGTTATACCCCGTCATCCGGTAGTGGACCTTTACCTACAGGGAACCCACCTATTGGGCACCCTCCCATTGGGAACTCACCTATTGGGTGCCCTCCCATTGGGAACCCTCCCATCAAGAACCCACTTATTGAGAACTCTCCCATTGTGAACCCACCCACTGGGAACCCTCCTATGGGAAACCCACCTTTTAGAATCCTTCCTTCCATAAACCCCCCCATTGACAACCCACCTACCAGGAATGTTGTAATGGTGAACCCATACACATGTTATTTTTAGATGGGAAACCTTCCTCCAGCAAACACCATATGTCAGATCCACCTGTTAAGAACCCTCCTCTAGGGAACCCCCCCATGACTATACCTCCAGACATAGCCTTTGGTCCCGCGATCCTGGCATTCATGGATAACATTAATGTTCCCGATCTTGCACATTCCTTCGGGTAGCCCTAAATTCAAAGGGAAGGATGGTGAGGACACCCAAAACCAAATCATTTCATTCCTCCTGTGGTGTTCTTTGAACTCCATAGTTGATGACTCAGTTAGGCTATGTCTCCTTTAGAGGACCTTCAGTGGTGTCACAACTAAGTGGTACATCGATCAGCCACATGGAACCCACTCTACTTTTGCATCACTAGCATCCACCTTCTTACATTTATTTCAACTGCTTTTAGATACGATGTTGAAATGAAGATCCTTTTTTCTTATCGCCAAAACACTACTACCCATATCACAGACCACATCCATGAATGGCATAGATGATGCAGCTTGTGCAAAATCAAGTTAGATGATAGAATTTTCCTTTACTGGTTTCTAAAGTCCCTCATCCCTACCATTTCCAAGTATGTTAAATATGAATTCACATAGATGAAACAAGTGGCCATATTAAAATACCAACAATTGGATTAAATCTATGCCCAGTCATGTTACCTATATACTATTTTTTCAGATTCACCGTGCAGTGATCCTGCTCGCAAGGACCCACCAGGGAAATCACATGCCATCAATGGTATCATTGTCTCCGTGACATCCATATTTGAACCTTATACTCATATCCCTACCATGATAACCCTTATGTACAACACCCCATCCAATGCCACACCATGTCGATGGGGTCTTTCCCTCTTCTAGGTTATAGTCCTAATCTGTCTCGGCTTACTTCCAATTTTGGAGTGACACCTTCCTATGCGCCCTTGACTTTGACCCCTTATGTCTATATCCCTCCTTACCCAGAACCTACCTATGGGAACCCCCCTCAAGGACACGCTCCACCACTAGAAGCCAACCCTTACTATCCTCATCAAAACCCACTTCCAACTCCTATTGTATTGACACCACCTCAGGCTCCTCCTGCATCGCAACAACAAGTGTACACTCAGCATAACCAACCACCAAACCATCTCGCCCCCAGCTAGAAGCAATCCTATAAAAATAGACAAAGGAGTTGAAATCGCGGAAATAATTAATGTTAGGGAGGGGGAGGACCACCTCCTAACCCTTCAAGTAACAATAGTACCAATCCAAAAAATTAATACCCTAACCAACCTACATGACATGGAAAGAATATCCAATTGCAAACCAACCATCCTTGTTCCTTCTGTGATGTTTATAGATATTACACTCATCATTGCCCCCATTTAGATAGGGCTTTCCAGCTTTGGGATGAAGCTAATCATTGTTATGCTACGGTTTCCAATCAACCGCAATTGTTCCAACCTTCGATGGTGTTGCAAAACCCTTTACCTACTCAAGGGGTGGTTATGGCCCAACCAACGACATAGTATGTTGCTTCGTCGAACCAACAACCTAAGTTGGGTGTTCAACATCTCTTTATCTTTTCCAATGAAGAAGTTAACCTTCAAACACAACGAAACAAGTATCGCTTGGCCATCGATACCACTTCTACCATCCAGTCTAGAGACTCTTCTCCCACTGGCCCCGCTTTGTAGTTACCTTGACCCCCTGTCGATTCAAATCCCAAGGCTTGAAATTTTTCGCTCCAATTTTTTACAGCCAATGCTAATGTCGGTGTTTCACCCAATTATAATATCGTCGATGACTTGGCCTAGTCACTCGCAGCCATGTCCGCTTTGGAAGTCCTTAATAATTTCCCATCATAATGCAAGGCATTATTGTCTACATTAGGTGCCATTAACCCCACCGATAAGTGTTTAATGACCTTTAAACTTGATCAGTTTGAAACACGGATGCCATCATCAATGGCTTTCCAAATACCTGTCACCATCTGAAACATTGTCATTCATCGTTGCATCGTCAATGAGGGTGCATCCACATGCATCTTGTCTACCTTTGTTTTGCAAAATCCTGGGTCCCCAAAGTTAGACTCGTCCTCAATGGCCTTGCTTGCTTACAATAGACGTGTCTCCTAACCTCAATGAGTCATTCCCAAAATACCAGTTTAGTTAACTGGTAAGACTATCCTCATAGACATTGAAGTGGCCAATTATCATCTTGACTACAACCTCCTCCCAGGGCGTAGTTACATGTATGCAATAAAGGTCATTGCCTTGATTGTTTTTTGGACCATGATGTTTCCCCATGATGGAAAGATAGTCAAAATCAACCAACTGATGTACTATGACCCCAAAAGGAGTTCCACTCCAGAAAACATCCTCCCTATGGTGGATAATGCCACCAACAGTGTGTTCATTCCTTCGTTGACTATTGTTGCTCCAAGTGTATTCAAGCATTCCCACATGACTACTACTTTCTCGACGTTTCCACCATGGTCCAGCAGCAACTCAGATATTAGATATTTGCACCCTTTCATATGATATCCCAACAACCCAACAACCCCCCCAACCACAACCAATGCCATATCCTACCTCGATTCAACTACCCGATAATCAATGGGGAGCCACACCCATCCAACATATACCTTTTATGTTCCCACCTTTCGGCATTGTGAGCACACCCTTCATGGAAACCCTTAACTTTACAGGCTTAACTTTGGGCATTCTGGTTTGGTACCTCACACCCCCAAACCCCCCTTTGTCCCCCTAGGTCATTTTGACATCAGTTCAACCTATTACCACAAGTAACCACACATCAACCGATGTACCCCTGGTTCAGGTAGCACCTCAAGCTTACCCTCCTCCAACCCCTAGCAACCCCCCACATACTCCCAAGCAAAGGGTAGGGGGAACCTCTTCTAACACCAATTAGAATAAGGATAGGAGTACATCTTCCTCCACTCCAACTCGAACGCCACCTACTTGTGATTTGTGTGATGTTACAGGACATGCTACCCAGAACTACCCTGATTTTCCCATCTTATTCACTCATATGTAGAGGTTAGATGACAATCCTCCGGAGAAGGTTGCAATCCTCGAGTTTCCAAACAACACCATACCCAAAAACAACCATTAGAGGAATTTTGGGGTCTAAAATGGGCCTACTAAGGAAAATAATAAAATAATAGTTAAAATAATAAAATAATAGTTAAAATAATAAAATAATATTGATTAATTTTGGAGGAAGAAAGAAAAAAACTACTTTTTGTGTTCGTATTTTCGACATATCTCCCTGTGTTTTTACTCAAATTTCGATCGGGAGAGCTCGTTGGATGCGGAATTTGATTCCGCATCTAACGAGTACCCACACTGCATACTTTTGACGGACACCGCTACCCCAAAAACAAGAAATACCTGAAAAAATGTGATGATGACATCATCATCACATTTTTCAGCTATTTCTTGTTTTTGGGGTAGCGGGGTCCGTCAAAAGTATGCAGTGTGGGTACTCGTTATATGCGGAATCAAATTCCACATCCAATGAGCTCTCCCGATCAAAATTTGAGTAAAAACACAGGGAGATATGTCAAAAATACAAGCAAAAAAAGTAGTTTTTTTTAATGACAAATATGTCAATTCAACCATTATGGTTGACTTATTTTATTGAAATTCTATTGGTTCTTGAATTCCAACTCACAAAAACTTATTTTGGCACATTTTCCTATAAGGCCCATTTTAGACCCCAAATTTCCTCTAATGTCCCTTTGCACAAACCACCCTTGTGAATTATGTGGTATCTATGGCCACTATTCTCACCATTGCTCAGATCTACTCGAGCATCGATCTGTGTTAGTTGAATTGCGCAAAATCTCCATAGAACCCCAAGTAACAGTCATCGAAGAATTTCACCCTTCAGTGACTTCCTCGAGCAAGATGAACACCATTTATTTCATCTCATCCTCTGATGATCCTTCCTCACCATCCCATACCACTATGAGTGTGTTAAAGAAAGTGAGTCCCTCTGACCTATCTGTTCATCGCTTCCAAACTGATGAGTAATTACCATGCCTATAGCATGGGGGAAAGAATCCATCCATTCCTACTCATCCTCATTGTCCTTGTTGGAAATACTGGGGGAATTGTCCCCAGTGGAGGCATACCCCATCATCATATCACAAGGATAGTTTTCCTCCATGGCTATCAGCCTCATAGGACACCCCCCTCCTTCTACATTCTCAATTCCCTATCGATATATCTTCATTAGATAATTTGTACTCCATCGACACCTCTGGACTAGGGTGCATGACCGACTACCTTGACCCTAGAATACGGGGAAGACTCACTCATTTTGACCCTGCCCCATCACATCTATCTCAGTACTTCAATGAGTCCATAGCTCATCACCACACATATATGATCCATATTCACATGGGGAAAATACTTTAACCCTACTCACTTTTCCACATATATGATCGCAACCATTTCATGAGGTCACATGTCATATTGCATCCATTTGTTTCACAGTTTGTAGTGTTGGACTCCATATTTTGTGCCTTTCGTGACTATTGGGACCTTTTCTCATGATCACTGCCCTTTCGCCGGGCCGCATTTTAGGTCTTCCTCGATTTATGTCCCACCATGGAAGTCATGTAATATATGTATTTGTATGCATTATTTAAATTGTAAATTCCATTTATTCTCGGGTATCCTTGTTCTATGTATAGATACAAGTTACAGTTGTGCACTCCTTATGGAACTGACCACTTCTCCATGTATCATCTCTTAACTGATATATAGGGCATCCTCCCCCTCTATCAAGTTGATGCATTGCCTCCATTTTCTCCCCTTCATCCTGTAGGACCCCTCACTATCTGAGTAAGTGGCCCCGCCCAGCCACCCCTTTCATTTTCCCTTCCTTGACAATAGAGCCTTCCTTTACATCAATGACCGTTTTTAGAACCCCTTGCAATTGGAATCCATGCCTTCCGAATCCCCTTAGGATCAGGAGTCTATATAGTTTGACATATTGATTTGAAGCCTCATATATTTCCTCATATCATCACTTATTGGCCAGTCACCCCGAGCTCCGAGCTTGGAGTTATCTTAATCTCTTTTATGAATCCCTGAACAATGAAAATATCATTGAGTAATCTTGTTCCTTTCAGACTCATTAAAGGGAGTGAAAGAACATATGTTCGGTATAAGTTTACCACTTTTTCGGGTTGGATGGACTATTTACAAAAAAGGAATACTCTAGTCCCTTTCGACTAGAAGAGTTCACCACTGCACACTTCTATGCTTTTTCGGGCCATAGAGACTAACTTTACAAAAAAGACCACCACTGGAGTCTTCTTATTGTTTTCAGACTCTCCAAAACTGAAAACACTGATGAGCATTAACCAACCTGGGCTCAATAAAAACAATGGTATATTATCATCTCGATCACACTTATATACCTTCTTTGAGCTCATGAAACCATGAAGAAGACTAAATTGGTGCTTCTTAGCACCCTTGCAGTTTACACCCAATCTCTTGTGTTGGTAGCATTCCTCATCGCCTTTGTTTAGATTACTCTACAATGAGTCAATCTTAGAGTCACCTTTGGAGTCACCCTTGGAATCGTCCTCCCTTGTTATTCATATTTTCCTTTTGAGTTCATCTCGTTGCATTTATACTAAGTACGGTCACCCCCCCCAGCTATGTTTCCCTCCCCCAAGATAAATTTCATATGCTGCCAGGTTATCCCTGTCGTCATACTCTTAACAAAGGATGTTCGATTCCTATTTCTCATTTACTCTCATATCCCTATCTCGAATCTCATCTCAACGAGCATGTTCTAGTTACATTGTGTTTGTACACCTCAAGCTCCTAGCAAGGAACCATCATTGCCTTTCTAGTTGCATGTCTCCCTCTGTCAACACCAGCACATCTATTCCAGAGGATGGACCCAAAGGTCCATGTACCATGGTCTCACCACCATCATCGGTGAGTTCCTATAGACCATTTGGAAGGGAAACCTTATTTTCCTTTTAGGTGGTTTTTCCTCATGTGCTCAACATCAGCTCTTTAATCACACCATTGAGATTCGTACATGATATTGGTTCCATCATTACTTGGTTGAAGAAACGGGGTGTCCTTTAAATCTATCCCATTGGTTAGTCACTATGGAACCCATCCATTATTATGTTTCTTAAGGTATCCAGGGTGCGTTGGATTCATTGTTTGGAATCCCTTACGCTTCCCAATCCATCCAGTTCCAGTTGTAGTATGTTGTACCACTAAGATTCAGATTCTCGGTTGCTTGAGTCCTCCCAATTGTTGGAAATTTTAGTGCATCAGTTGTGACCATGCATACATGTTGCATGTCATTGTTCCTAGTATCAGTCTTTCATATCATCCATCATTGGACCACCAGTTTCATCCATGTCTGAGTCTATAACGGGACACCATGATCTCTATAGTAGTTATTTTGTCTTATTTAGGACCCCCTATGGACCTCACCATTTATGTATATTGAGATATTGATACGAGCATGGGGATTCCCACCTCATTATACATTTGATATTATATGTAACTCAACCATTATGGAGGATTTGTACTTCTAGTTATATCCCTTCTAGTTTGTTTGTGACGCGTGATCCATCCTCCGACACAATTCTAGTTCTCTGCCACTCTTACACTCATTTACTTCCTCCAGTAATATCCTATGATGTCGATCGTCCATATGATGAGCTCCTTCCCTCACACATCAGGGGGCAATCTTTTAACACCATAAAGTCGTTCACCTAGATCACTACCTTGGTCATCATAACTTTACACCTATTTTCCTAAGTTTTGGCCTCCACCAATCCAAAAACCCTATCTTTTTTACTATATTTGATAAAAAGACTTATTTTCCCACATAAAATAAGGAAATATTCCCCAAAATACAAAAAATAAATGAAAAAGAGGAAAAAACATTCAAAAATAAAAAAGAGAGGGAAAATATCAATACCATGGAACAATACCATGGGACACCCAAACCAAGTGAAGAGTTACCACTGATCAAAATTTGTATAAATAGAAGCGTGAAGACCCCCATTCCATAAAATACATTCACTGATCCTTACCAAAACTCTGTCAAATTCACTCTCGAAACCCTATCCACCACCTGAGCCTAGAGTTCCCATTGAGTTCGGCCCTCATAGAGTATCGAAGTGGAGAACCATTCCCAGTTGAAGACCAGGAGCACAGTCCACCAGCTACAAGGGCCCATCCATATTCAAGGTAACTCGAACCTATTTGGGAAAATATTATTCATGCCAAAGTAATGAAAAGAAAAATATGTATTTCTATTGTATGTTTTTTGGATTTGTTATAGTCGTAAAGTCTTGGGTTTCCATTTCTATTGTTTTACATTTATTGCCACTGCATTTAGTTATGGCAGAATATTTACTTTTTCATCTTTGCATTCACTACTCATAAGCTTGTGTATCTTAGGTTGTGTCCTTCTTTGCATAGTTTAGTCTCCTTTTTATTGCTATTTACCTGCACTTTCCACATTTCACACATAAGAGCCACGAGAGCCAATCTCTCGTGTGACTCCTACCTCAGCTTCCCGAAGTTGGTAGAACCTCATTTTTGGTCTACTAGAGTGTGAAAGCACTCACAACACGTTACCTACGCAAATATGTGTAACAAAATTGTGAATGAATCCTCATTACCATTCACATTGAATGAATTTGAGTCAAGTTATAAGTTAACCAAATCTTGTCCAGAGCCTACCATTGTTCTCTCCACCAAGTGAGTGCTATGTATGCTAAATTTAATAACTATATGGTAAATTGGTAGGGTATTACAGTGGTTTGGGTGTAACACAATGACTATTTAACACATCATTTGAATTGATTTGATATATAGGTAATTGTTGTTTCATAATTTATGTTGATTCACCATTCCCCTTGGACTTAAAACTCTATTGTGCATGTAACCATGACATTTAGTCTCCATCAACTCATTGTGAACCTTATGATCCAGAGATTCAAAATCTATCAATTATCTTGACCTCTGTTACTCCTAAATTGTAATAATTTACAAGGATAGATTTAGAGCTTATATACTACATTTTCATCTATCTCACAAGTTTAATATTTGCTTACACCACCCAAAGGTGTATTCAAATTACTTGTGCATATTTTCAACCTAATAAATATTTATTAAATTTTTGGTGCACATGTAAACATAGGTTTGGACGTATTACTCTAAATAAGGTAGTGAGATCCAACATGAAGGAAAATAGAGATTTTTTTACACCAAAATTTAGTTCATTGTACAACTACATAAATCTAAGCATCGATGTCCCATACAACAGAACATTTGAAAACATGTCCCAGACATATCAGAAAGAAGTTCCAACCAACAAACTCCCTATAGATCATGTTAGTAGTGAGACCATCAGCAACATGGAGAAACTCTCTTAGTTGCATATGATTTCAACAAAGGTAGATACCTTTCCTTGTTATAATGCTATAAACTGGCTAATTTGGGAGAACACCAAATAATGAAATATCTATTTTGATAAAGGGACTTTGATTGGTTCATATGCACCCCATAGCTTGAAAATCATATACCAGTTTCCAACATCATAGATCATGTTAGACAAGGACTTCATACAACATTTGCAAACAAACACAATCCAATTATTTTGATTGAAAGGTAGTGAGAAGGATAAAATTTATTTTACAAGCATCCATCAAATTTTTTTTTTTCATATACTAAGTGATTGTATGCTTCTTTATCAAATAAACTCGGATCTTCAAATTTACTTAATAACATAAATAAATCTAAGAATGCGATGGAAACAAACAACAGAAGCATAAAAAAAGGAATTCAAAAATTTGTCCTTCAAAATTAGTTTGTCATTAATATTAAAAATTACAAGGACAACTCAAACTGAGGATTTTATATACATTAATGAGGAAAAAGGACAAACAAATATTAGAAGAAACTATTAACATATATATCTACATAGTAGTACGACCTGTACATCTATCCATAGGACTATACATATCTATACGACTCTATCCATACAACTATAAAGAATTCCATATGGTTGTATAAAAATGTTTCTTTTGTCTTGTTCTTCGACCTATTGAACCTACAAGTCAATATTCTTTTTGTTTCCCTATTTTTTGTCTCTCTCACTCGGCATCTTTCTTCGTCTTCAGACAAAATTGTCTTCATGAAGAATGAATGTGTCTTTTCCTCTACTTTGACCTTCCTTATACTTTAGGTGAAACCCTAATATACCAAAACCCTATTCTCATAGTGATATCTACTGTTGATATTTGCATAAATCACTAATGCATTAAAATGCACTCTATTAGACTCAAAATATAATTAAAATGTTTTCACTTTATTACTAAAGTTACTATACAAAATAGATTAAATTCGACGACTTCATGCATGTTTAACACCTAACATGTGTGGAAGTTCCTATACGAGCTATAGAATATCAACACTCCCTCTTAGCGAGGAAGGAATTATGCACCAATCCAAGTTTGTATTTGAATGCTTCAAACATCCCTTTTGTTAAGGGCTTGGTCAGATTATCAGCAACTTGTTGATCTGTGGGTACATACTAAGCCTTCACTACTCCCGTTTGAATCATGTCTTAACCAAAGTGATACTTGATCTAAATATGCTTGGATATGTTATGAAAAAATAAATTCTAAGAGAGTTTGATACAACTTTGATTATCACAATAAATAACTATGGGATCCAACTCTTGATCAAATAACCCTGGAAGTAACTTGTGAATCTAGGTGGCCTCACAACTAGTTATAGTAGCTACCATATAATATTCCTCTAGTTAACTGGGTGCCGCATAATTCTACTTCCCGCTAAACTAGGATATCATCGTTGATCTGAAGCTGAAGCAACACCTTGAGGATTTTTTCCTGCCAAATGTACTACCTACCCAATCTAATATTGTATACCCCTGCAACTTTGCTTTGTCGTCTCAAAGATATATTAATCCATAATCCATTGTTCCCCTCAAGTATCTGAGCATATGTTTTTCTACTACCCAATGCTCCTTCCTTGGCTCCACCATGAACTAGCTCAAGTTGTTCACTACAAAACATATATATGGCCTAGCGTTGACCAGATACATCAAGGAAAATATCTGTTGTTTGTACAATACGGGATCCACCATATTCAAATCTGAAGTAGTGACCTTATTCAAATTAGTGATCATAGGGGTGGTCATGGGCCTACAATCCTCCATATAAAATCTCTTAAGGATCTTAGCTGCATACTTACCCTACGCAAGGAAAATCTTCCCTGGTATCTTCCAAACCTCAAACCCCAAGAAGTAATGCATCAAGCAATTGTCCTTAATCTCGAACTCAACTACCATATCTTCTTTGCACCCTACAATGATATTCTCTGGGCCTATGAGAAACAAGTTGTATACATACAATACCAAAATGAGAATACCATCCTAAACAAATATGAAATATGAGTTGGTATTTTCTTCACTTTTGGTGAACCCCATGCTCTACAAGTATCCATCGATCCTAGATTACCATGTTGTGTCTGCTTGAGTCCATATAGGGCCTTTTTATCATGCATGCCTGAGACTCCTTCCTCTTGAACTTAAATCCCTAGGGATACTCGATGTACACTTATTCCTCAATTATCCCATTGAGGAAATTTCTTTTCACGTCCATCTGATGTATCCTCCATCTCAAAATGTAAACTAAATATGTAGAGCCCCCAACTGGGTCTCTTTTAAATTTTATTTACAATCAGAAAATTCACTTTATATATACAGTTTGAAAATCTATAAATCTGTTTTATCTACTTCTAACAATTTACTGTTAACTGTGCAGGTAGCAAAGATAATCACAGCATATAAACTTTTAAAATTCAATTAACAGAATTTGCCATAATAATGCTGGAAAATACCTGTAGGTAGCTAGTAGGTCCACCTTTGTTGCTGCCCTTGTTTGTCATTTTTCCTTGCTTTTCCCTGCAGCCAAAATTCCTTCCCAAGTTCTGAAACTCAACCAGTCCAAACCAGTCTTGCCACCCTGCCAACTGGCGAGGTCTCACCGACCACCCAGCTCCAAAGGTACCCCTTTGGACCCCCGAGCCCAAACCAAGTACAAGCCCTAAGCTGTTGTATCCCCTCAAAAGAAACAATCTCCAACAAAACCCCTTCTTTTACAGCTCTGCTCTCCCAACCTCTGTTCTCCTCCCAACTTCTCCCAAAATCCTAAGATAAAAAAAAAAGATCCCCTTCTCCTCCCTCTTTTCTCCCTCTTATCCCCATGTTTGCCGACCTTTCCTCCCCATTACTACCCCTATCTTCATCATAAATTTTTCCACCCCCTTGCATCTACCATGTAAGTCCCCGAGCCCTCAACTTGGACTTGGACTCATTTAATTATTTAAATTAATATTAAAAGGTGTTGGTTGGGGTCACTTCTCAACCGAAATTTCTAATTCAATTCAATTTAATTCTTTGATTTAATATAATAATTTTAAACATATCCTTACTCTTATTTCAATATTTGACCATTTAATTAATAAATAATAAATGTTATATATATTATATAGTTTAAATTTGCACGCTTCACCAATTTAATTTAATTAACAGTAATTGTCAAATGATTAATTACACTTACCTAATCATTTAATTAATGATTTCTAATATTTATAATATGTAAATTCCCTTTAATTATAAATTCACTTATTCAATTTATCAATTATGAACAATAATCCTATCAATGTGTAATCATATTAATTAAATAAAATTCACTATGATTTAATCGACTCATATACCTATTTCCATTCTAAT
>LPNX010277022.1:46344-110928 GCA_001517045.1 Pseudotsuga menziesii
TAATATATATATAAAAAAAAAAAAAAAACCTTTAAACATCCTATCGACACATTAGACCATCATATAGGGTATATATCATATGTAAAAGTTTCATATACAAACAACATCTAGTCATTAACTATGATATTTACAATGTTCAAAATAGGGTTTTATATAAGGTTAATCTTGAAATTCTCTTAGTCTAAAGACTAATAATACCCTACTTGACATATAATGTGTTTTATGAAAATTTCTCTTGGCATAAATCTTTAAGTCACATAAATTCACTTATGATGATTTCAATAATATAATCAGAATGTATGAAACTTATCTGACAATTAAAAGCCAAGTTTTATTTCAAATTTCTTTCAGCCCTGAGATCATTAAATCATTTCTTTTTTGATTGAGAACACCTTCAGAATCAAAGATTCTGAAGGTGCTCTTTTATAATTTTAATTTGATAAAATCATATAAGAGCTGATCTCTCTTCATTTTATCAAGAAATGAAGAGGTTGTTGCTGGCTGCCAACAGGACCATAGAAAAAGGATCTTCGTCGATATACATCCAAATGACAAAGAATGAATTAATGTAGTGGTACCACAAAATGATAAGATTTTCCTTATTATGAAAACCCATTTGAAAAATGATCGTAACCACTTGAATATTTTCATCAAAGTCACGTTGAATATTTAAATGAGGAACGAGAAAAACCCTAGACAAAGTTTATTCTATATATATATATATAAAGTTTCTCTTACTAAAAAGACAAATGTATTAGAGACTTGAAAATTTAGGGAGGAAGGGCCCACGAGGCATAGAATAGATGGTGAATGGGTGTATTTATAAGTCACTCCTTATGTAAGGTCGTTGGTTCAAAACTTCGTGGATACGAACCTTGAAAACAAAAAATTAGGGAGGATGACCAAGAATCACCTAGAAGGACAAAGACCACTAGAAAGCTAAGAGTCACTTTTATTTATATAAAATGTACTCTTGACCTCTTTGTGTGGAGAAGGATATTTGGCTCTGGTGGAGCTTATTCTTTCCAACTTTATATAAAACTATTTTTTCAAATTTCTAATAAGAAGAATCCATTGCTAGACTAACTATTTTGGAGACAAATTTCAACTCTTAGACCTCAATGCATGGAACCTTTTTTTTGTCAATTGGTTGTATTCCAAAATCGCTATGAGATTTTTTTATTATAAAATATAATGTTATATTGTAGAAGTAAGATTTATTTCTCTAATTTTTCTATAGAATGCTTATATTATATCCATGGGCGTAGTACTATAGTTAATTGTTCCGGTGTGCAACTGGATATTTATGTTTTTGGTTTTGCTCATTAACTGGTTGTTTATTGAAGATCAAGACATTGACATACTTGGTGATATGTTCACATTTATGGTTTTGTTAGTTAAAACGAGCATCATTATGCATTATTCATCCATATATTAGATACATTTCATATATCACATTTCAAAAACCCTAAACAGTGGATCAAGAGCACAACCGATAAAACCTCAAAACCATAATGGCTATCAAGTCGTAATTCAAATGGGTTCCCTATTCCAAATGGTGTCGGGTATATTTGGCACCATTCATTGGGAGTAACCCTTATTGTTTGCAAAATACGAATTCTGCCCTGTCGACAAGTTTCCACTTCAGTAGACAAAAGATTACAAAGAGTCTAGAGCCATTTTCTTATTTTGGCTATAACAAGAGCATATTGAGTCAGAATTCGATGGAATTTTAGGAGTAGGTATGTGGTGTTGAGGACTAAAAAAATTCTAGTGTGTGGATGGTTGATTCAATTATATATCTCTAGAAATTAATGATTAGTGGTTTTTGAAGATCGTGATCATACACACTTCTAGAAGTCTTGTTGATGATAAAATTTAGATAATGCACTTTATAAACATGCAAAGAAACCTAGTGGAGAATTTCGAAAAATTCCAAATGGTTTTGAATGGATATGTAGAAACAATCCAAATCCTCTTTTTATCTATTCTGCAACCTCAACAAATTTGTTCAAGGGAAAGTTTCTCAGGTCTTCTCTATTTGTATGGAGAAATTGAAAAAGGACAAAAGTAGTCAACTCTTGAAATATAAAACAATTGGCTAGAGCATTAGATCAATGATATGAAAGTTGCTAATTACTCGATATCATAAGGATTAACAATGCATGATGCAAATTTGTTCTTACTTCTTCCTAGATTCTCTTCTATAGGTGGCAAAAGTTGGGCTCTGACACTAAATGCATGTATATAAAAAGTACAGGATGAGCAAAATTGGTAACTTTAGAGAGTTGTAGCAATTTTAGTTCCAAGCTCATAACTGAGCATAGACTCAATCATTGGGAATCTAATAAAGAGTAGAATGAAGATAAATGATTATATTATGAAGAATTACTTTTGATAATACCATATTTGAACAGAAAAAGAGCCTACAGCCTTGATTTGGCAAAAAATGTCAAATGAGTAGTTTCCAAAATGCATGAAAAATAAATTGTATACTATTCTAAGGATAAATGTAGCTATAAGAACACTTATTCAAATACAATTCCATATTAAGTACAATTAAAGGGTAGAGTTCAAAATAGTTGAGCTAGAAAAGCCTTGGTCTTGGTTGGGCCAATAAAACTATCATTATGAATAATGCACAAGATCCTTATAAATGTGAGTCAAATGCCATGCAGTAAATTGTAAATGATGGAAATGTGGAGGCAAAGTTTAAATAACTAAGAATAAAGTGACCTCCATATATCACAGAGACTATCTGAAGTCTAAGAGTAGAATTACAACACCGTAGAGAAAATAATGAATGGTTCATTAAAGCTTAGGAAGAATAGAATCAGTCGAATGTATCCATGCTCTAAATTATGACATATATACACAAGAAAATGAATCATGGATAAAACTCAAAAAATAATAGTAGGAGTGAGGATAGCTCAAGGAATCATTGTCACAATAGGTCCCATAATGCAAGGAGAACCTCCAGAGATATAACATATACACCAACATAAACCTATTCTAGTGAATCATCTACCTTTGAGGACTCAATTAACAATTCAAATACTTCTTGTTATGGAAATAAAATGAATAATCCTTCTAGAGACAACCCATATGAATAATTTTGAAAGGAAAAACCCCCTATATTTAATGGTGATGTAAAATCTGGACAAGAAGCTAAGGCTTGGCTTCCTGGAAGGAGGGAATATTTCTAAGTCCATGATTGTTATAGGAACAAGAATGCCAGAGTGACCAAATTCAATTTAAATGGCAAAGCATTAAATTTGGTGGGAGTATTTCAAGCAAGTTAAAAAAACTAGTGAGAAAAAGATTGTTTGGAAGTAGTTCAAGAAGTAATTTAAGAATAATTACTTCTTTGATAGATACTATGATGGTAAAACCAAATAATTCCATGATTTAAAGTTGGGACAAATGACCATTGAAGAATATGAAAAAAAAATATTGGATTTCTTGAGGTCTATGAAGTACATCAAAGATGAAAAGGTAAAACTTCAATTATTTATAATTGTATTACATCAGTCTTACAACGACAAATCTGAGTTTGATGAACCCTAAACTCTAGATGAGACCATCGGGAAGGTTAAATATTGTAATGATCAAAATAAAAAGAAACAACAATTTCATAAGGAGGAAGGAAAAGAAGAGAGAGAAGTTTGATCAAAGAAAGAAAGGATTCAAGCCTCTTAACTATAGAAATTGGCAAAGGAAACCAACACATGGTAAGGTTAAGACAACTACGTTGATAGGAGAAAATCCAAGGGAACCCATTTATTGTTGGGAATGTAGGGAAGAAAACTTGCTCATAAATTTTCAACATTGAAATGGAAGTGTCAAGCATGTTCACAACATTCAAGAGGATATAATTTTTAGGGATATAGCAAGGAATGTCCCTGTGATCCATGTTGCAGTAGAGGACTGCCAATAAAATCATAAATCAAGTGTGTTTGAGGTTAAGGTAAGATTGTTAAGAGATCTATTTCTAATTTTAATTAACACTATATCAAGCCATCATTATGTTACTCCTAAAAGTTTTGGAATTTGTACTCTTGAGAAGAGCAAGCATGGTGAATCATGGTTGGTCCAAATTGCTAGTGGAACCAAGATAAATGTTACTAAAGTGGTGTAAAAATGTCTATTAGAGTTAGTTGGACACTTCACATGGGAGGACACTTGATTCTTATAATGTCCTCATTGGAATGGATTGGTTGGAAACGCATTAAGTTAAACTTGATTGCTACAAGAAAACTTTTAAATGCATTGATGAAGAAAGAAACCTAAGGAGAGTAAGAAGAATTCCAATAATAATATCTATTAGGTAGATTTCAGTGTTGCAATTGAAGAAATGTTTCAAAAAATGTTGTCAATTATATGCAAACCATGTATTAGACTTAGCAAGAACTAAAGGTCCCAAGACAAAAGACTATCATGACTTGCAAGATTTCAGTGATGTGTTCCCAGATAAAGTGCCATGACTTCCTCTAAAAATGGATATTGATTTCACAATTGATCTTGATCCAGGAGTTGAACTAGTGTCCAAGACTCCTTATAGAATGAATACCCTAGAATTGTTGGAACTGAAAATGCAATTACAAGAATTATTGGAAAATAAATGCATTTGACGAAGTGTTCCTCTAGGGGGAGTAGCAGTACTATATGTGAAAAAGAAGGATGAAATCCTTACAATACATATTAATTACAAGAGCCTAAACAAGATTACCTTGAAAAAAAAGCATACTTTACCCCAAATTGATGACCTCTTTAACCAAATTAGAGGGGCAAAGCCTATTTTCAAAGATTGATTTGAGGTATAGTTTCCATCAAGTCAGAATAAAAAATAAAAAATAAAACATCCACAAGACAAATTTTAGATGAAGGTATGGCCACTATGAATTTGTGATGCCTTTTCAAATTTTTTGTTTTTTTGTGATTTATTTATAGTTGTATTACATCAATACTTGAATATATTTGTGTTTTTTTTTTATGATATTCTCATTTATTCCAAGAATGAAGAGGAGCATGAAGAATAATCGATAATGGATTTTTAAGTTCTAAGGGAGCATAAATTGTATGCNTGTTTTTTTTTTTATGATATTCTCATTTATTCCAAGAATGAAGAGGAGCATGAAGAATAATCGATAATGGATTTTTAAGTTCTAAGGGAGCATAAATTGTATGCAAAGATAAACAAATGTGATTTCTATAATAACATAAAATAAAACAAATTCATTATGTGTATCACATTATTTTAGAGGAGGGGATATGTGTGGATCCAAAAAGGATTGAAGCAATTATGAATTAGCCAACTCCGATGAATGTAACTGATGCAAGCACTTTTATGAGTCTTGTTGTTCATTACAAAAGGTCCATTGAATGATTTTCTAAGGTTTCACACCTAATTGCTTCTTTAAAAAAGAAATTAATCAAGTTCGAAGGACAAAAGAATGTGATAAAACCTTTTAATGGTTGAAGAAGCTTCATAAGTTCATTAAATGATTTTCCAAGGTTTCACACCTAATTATTTCTTTAAAAATAAGTTAATAAATTCAAATGGACACAAGAATGTGACTAAAGCTTTTAATTATTGAAGAAGCTTCTTACTATGCTCCAATTATCAAAATTGCAAACCCGACAAAGGATTTTGTGGTGTATACAGTTGCATTGTAAACAAGGAATAGATGGAGATATTATGCAAGACAATCATGTAGTATTTTATGAGTTACGAAAGATGAAATCGCATGCAATAGTGCATGCTTTAAAAATGTGGAGGCATTGTTTGATGGGAAAAATATTTGAGCTTAGAACTAGCCATAATGGTTTAGAATATTTGTTCGAGTAGCCAACCATAAATGCCAAACAAGCTTGATCACTAGAACTTCTATGTGAATTTTATTTTGAGATCAAACACATAAAGGGGAAGGACAAAAAAGTGGTCGATGCACTCAACAGGAAAATGCATGTGGCAGTTGTTAGCATTTCCTAAATTGATTTTTATAAATGATTATTGATTATGTTGCTAAAAATGTACAAAAATTCAAGTGAAAAATAAATTGCAACAAGAGAATCTAGAAAAGGGATATGAAGGTTATCAGTTGAAGGATGGGTGGACTTCTTACTTTAAAAATGGATTGTATATTCACAATTCTTCAGATTTGAGAAGATTTATCATGGATGAAATCTATAAAATGTCATGTTTTGGACATTCAAACTACCAAGAAACAATTGCTACATTAAGGAAGCAATATTTCTGACCTAGGATAAAGACATATGTTGAATACATTTCCAGATGTATGAAATGCCAGTAAGTTAAGGTTGAACACTAACACCTAGCAAGTTTATTGCAACTTTTTCCAATTCCGGAATGGAGATGAAAAGTAGTAACCGTGGATTTTATTATTCGGATAGCAACTACCTCAAGAAGTGGATAAATTATCCAAATAAACACATTTTATTCATGTTAAATCTACTCACAAGGCTGATGATATAGCAAGAATATTTATAAATGAAATATTCAAATTGCATAGGTACTCAAAGAAATTGCATTTGATAGGGACGCCAAGTTTACATTTAACTTTTGGAAATGAATTTTTTAGATTTGGGCACACCGTTTAATTTTAACATTGTTTACCATCCACAAATATATGGGAAAACTAAAAGAGTAAACCAAGTGATCAAAGACATGCTTTGCATGTATGTGATGGATAAACCAAGTGGAGAAATATCTACACCTAATAGAGTTTACATATAACAATTTGCATCAAAAAAATTTGAAAATGAGTTCATTTGAATCTTTATATTGAAGAAGACATCAAACACAGATGAGCTAGGATAATTCGAGAGGCATAATTGTAGAGGCTAGAAATATTTAAGGAAATAAATCACACAAAAAAAATAAATTTGAAGGCAGCCCAATATAGACAAAAAAAACTATGCAAATAAAAATACATTGCATAAATAATCTCAAGTTAGGCATCATGTTTATCTCTGAGTGAGGCCAAAGAAGAGTTCTTTGAAACTGGAAGTTGTGTCAATTTGGAACTAATCTATTTTGAGTCATTTGAAATGCTTGAAAGGATAGGGCCAATTGCATATAAAATTGCATTGCCTACTAACACTAAAGTTCATAATGTCTTTCATGTTTTTTTACTTAAGAAATATGTACATGATCCTAACCATGTGATTGATTGGTATGTGATTAAAATGGAACTAGAGGAAGAGTTTCAAACATATCCAATATGCATTATCAATAGGAAAGAAACGTTTATTCATAATCAAGCCATCGAGCGGGTAAAGGTGCAATGGAAGCACATTGGTCCCGATGAGACTACATGGAAGTTGGAGGATACCATGAAAGAGACACTTTTTTTTGTTTTTGATTTTTTTGGGAACAACGGGGATTTTGTTAGTCCAATGGTGGAAGGGGATGCCATACCCCAGTTTTGACCCTTGGCATGTATTAAATTAGATTTTGTAAAATGATGTAAATATGCTAGTAAGGATCCTTAGTGTGAAGTTGAATACCAAGGCCGAGCTAGTGAACGACTAGACATGTATGATATAGATATCCATGTATGGTCCATCTATTAGGCTTTTGATGATGACTTAAACCTATGTAAATATTAATGTTGGAATATAATATAATGGTCTAAGATGGTTGTGCATATAGCACTATAGGGGTTATGATTTGACTAGAGGGGTTGTGACACATGAAAAAATGAATAAATGTATTACTAGCTATCCAATTTGGAGGACAAAGTGAAGGAATTGAGCGATAGGTTAATGTCACATGTTCAATTGGTAAACACACAAAATGATATAGAAATTGAGTTGAAATTGAATATGCAATAGATGAGAACTATGGTAGAACTAGAAGATATTGCTCCAACCATATCTTGTCATGCATTGGTTGGCATTGGAACTCAAATTCTCAAGATAGAAGGATATATAAAAAAGAAAAAGTAACAATGTTGATTGATTCTAGTAATACCCATAACTTCATTCATTGCAAATTAACCAAATTTCTCAATTTCTTCGTATATCTAACGTTGGAATTTCAAGTCATGATTGTAGATGGGGGTATCATAAATTGCTTAGGGTAGTGCCATAATATTAACCTTAATACAAGGGAGTATTTATTTGATAGTCTAATGATTGTAACCCAAATGGGTGGTGTTGATGTTGTATTAGGGGTCCAATGGTTACAATCATTGGGAATAATGACTTAATTTTCAAAAAAAAATCATGAGATTCTCCTTAGAAGAAAAGGAAATTAAACTCAGGTATTTCAGAGAAGCCCTCTAAAGTGACAAGCTATAACATCATGACAAATTCGCTAAAAAGGGGTCACCAGGGTGTTATTGCATAATCGTGCTCATTAGATGTCTAAGCATCTATACCCTCTATTCCAATCGATCTCCAAATAGTTATTGACAATCATTCCAATATATTTGAAGAGATGCCTAAAGGTATTCCACCTACTTGAGGTCATGACCATGTTATTCAAATGCAACCGAGAAGTATACCACCTAACGTTAGACCCTACAGGTACCCATATGCACAAAAGAGTGAGATTGAGAATATGGTTCAAGAAATGTTGGATGCAAACATCATTCACCCTGGCCAAAGTGATTTTTCTACACTAGTGGTAATGTTTCACAAAAATGAAGGTTTATGGTGTATGTATCCATCTTATAAAGATTTGAACAAGATGCCCATTAAAGATAAGTTTTATATTATCATTGATAAATTATCATATGAATGAGAGGGAAAAATTTCCTTTACCAAGTTGGATCTTCATTCTGAATATCATCAAACCATGGTGTAATTGCATCATTGTGCTCACTAGATGTTCAAGCATCTATTACCTCTATTACAATGGATCTCCAAACAATTATTAACAATCGTTCCAATGCATTTGAAGAGACATGTAAAGGTATTCCAACTACTTGAGGTCATGGCCATGTTATTCACTTGCAACCAAGAAGTGTATCGCCTAACATTAGACCCTACAGGTAACCATGTGCACAAAAGAGTAAGATTGAGAAGATGGTTCAAGAAATGTTAGATGCAAGCATCATTTAACCTAACAAAGGTGATTTACCTACACCGCGGTGATGTTTTGCAAAAATGAAGGTTCATTGTATATGTATCCATATTATAGTGACCTCAATAAGATGACCATTAAAAATAAGTTTCATAGTCTTGTCACTGATAAATAATTAGATGAATTATAGGGAGTACTTATATTTACCAACTCGGATCTTCGCTCTGAATATCATCAAATTAGGATGAGGCAATAAGACATTCCAAAAAAACCCTTTCGAACACATGAAGGTCATTATGAATTTTTGGTGATAACATTTGGCCTTACCAATGCACCTTCCACATTTCAAAGCTTAATGAATTCTATTTTTAAACCGTTTCTTAGAACATTTGTGTTAGTATTTTTTGATGATATACTAATCTATAGCAAATATTGGGAAGAGTGTGTACAACATGTTGACATGGTTTTATAACTAATGGAGCACCAACTATATGCCAAACCTTCTAAGTGTGCCTTTGGGGTTCAAGAAGTAAAATATTTAGATCATAATATATATCATGAAGGCGTCAAAGTGGACCCTAACAAAATTAAAGCTATGAAGGAATCGTCAATTCCCAAAACCTTAAGAATATTAGAGGATTCTTAGGATTGACGGGATATTACCACAAGTTTGTCAAGAAATATGGTCAAATAACACTTCTAACAAGGTTATTGAAAAATGAGACATCTTCTTGGATTAAGTAACAAAATATTTTGTAAAACTTAAAGAGGTTGTGTGTACAACTCATGTATTAGCCACACGTGACTTCACAAGAATATTATTGTGGAACGTGATGCCTTCGGGAATGGAATCAGTGCTGTTCTAATGCAAGAAGGAAGGCCCCTTGACTTTAAAAATTGCCAACTTAAAGGAAAAAACCTACTCAACCCAATTTATGAAAAGGAAATGATGGTCATACTACATGCAATTAAGAAATGGTGTCCTTACCTAATAAGAAGACAATTCAAGGTAAAAACAAATCATGATAGTTTTAAGTGCTTCTTGGAACAAAGATTATCTTAAGAAGAACAAAAACATATCGGATACCAAGATGTTAGGTTACGACTTTGAAATTATCTACAAAAAACAAAAGCAAAATGTGGTGGCAAATGCACTTTCAAGGAAAGAAGAAGATACGTAGGCTTATTTTGTGAAATATCCATTCCACAACTTGATTGGGTGGAAGAAGCAAGGGATAGAATGGAAGCAACATTAGAAGCTATGCAAGATAACTCAACAACTACAAGAGGACACTAGTGCAGTAGATTAATTTATCTGGGAAAATGATTCATTATGATACGAGGATCACCTATATTTATGTATAATTCTCAACTCATTTAAGTCATTTTGGAGTTGCACACTTTTCCCATAGGAGCACATTGAGGGTTCTTGAGAACTTACCACATAATCAATAAGGATTTTTCCTAAGAAGGTCTTAAAACTAATGTCCAAAAATTTGAGGAAATTTGAGGTGGAATGTTTGTTTTGCCAACATAATAAGGGAGAGAGAATCAAGATAATAGGCCCTCTACGACCATTAGCCATACCAAGTCAATGTTGGGAAGAAGTCTCAATGTATTTTATCATAATTCTACGAAAGTCCGAAGGAAAGAAAGTCATCATGGTAGTGGTGGATCAACTCACAAAGTATGCTCAGTTTTGCTCCCTTTCTCATCCTTTTAAAACAAATACAATAGCTGCAACATTCATGGAAACAATTCATAAGATACATGCAATCCACAATATTATTGTAAGTGGTAGAAATCCAATTTTCACTGGTAATTTTTGGAAGAAACTATTTTCTTGTTTGGGTACGAGCTCCTCTTACCATCCTTATTCCGATGGGAAAACTAAGATTGTGAGTAAATGCCTAGAAGTTATCTTTGTTGCTTTGCATCCGATAAACAAACACAATGGGTCAAGTGGTTTTCCTTGGCAGAGTGGTGGTAAAACACATATTTCAAAACTTCATAAAAATGTCACCATTCATGACATTGTATGGCTATTATCCTCCATCCAACGCATCATCCTTGAAAGAAAAAGCTAACGTTCAAGCAATGGAGGATAAAATAGAGCACCAACATGAAGCTCTCCAACCATTAAAAGACAACTTAGTTATAACACAAAATAGGATGAAACAACAATCATATAAACATTGTAGTGAAAGGAAATTTGTAAGGGAACAAGTATTTTTAGGCTACAACCATACAAACAAATGTCCCTCAAGCGAAAAAAGACAACAAATTAGCATCAAAGTACTATGATCCCTATAAGGTGTTGTAGAGAATTGGAATTATGGATTACAAAATGGAATCGCCTCCATCTTCATGTGTACATCCATTTTTTCGTGTTTTTTCCTAAAAAAGGTAATTGGTGATAAGATCCAGGTCTAGACTACTTTACGAGATATTGATGAAGAAGAGACAGTGATATTATAACTTGAAACAATCATTGACACTTGGATTAAGAAACTGTGAAATCAAGCAATTATTTAATACCTCATCAAGTGGAAGAACTTGCCAATAGAATAGGCAAGATGGGAAGATGAGATCTTCATGCAAACATATCCACAATTAATCAATTTTTGACAACAACGCTTGACAAAAGGGAGGGGCATGTTAAGCCCTAGATATTGTAACATTACATTTTTATTATTATATTAGTATTGTCATTATTGGTTAGCTAGGACTTTAATTGTAACTGTAACCTTTGTCTCCAATTTATACCAAGGAGACCTAGTATTATTGATCATCTCATTTTGTTTTGTGCACTTGATATATTGTAAAAGGTGATTTCCCCCCTCGACGATGCTTCTCATTCATCTCTTTATCTCACTCTCAAGGCATTGGGTCACTCTCTCTCTCTCTCTCTATTTTTATGATGTTTTGAGAATTTGGTTCATAACAATGGAGCTATGGGAAAATAAATCCTCTTTTGCCAAGTGTTAGCCTTAGAACTCATCTATTTTCTACCATGTGCCTTAAATAAGTCATTTACCTCCTTTGACTCATTAAAATCAATCATTGAATGCAAGTGAGAGGTTGGTGTGAAATTTTTCTCAAGATGTTATGGAAGAATCGGTTAAATACACTTCTTATGAGAATTGTAAGAGTCCTGCATTCTATATTCAGAGGTAACATTGGCTATATTTTCATCTTCTCTCCTTGCATTGACTCCATCACTCACTCCATGCAAGGAGATCACCATGCTCCATGTAGTTCATGTTGTGTTCTCCATTGCCAACAAGTACCAATCGAGAAATTAATAACCAAAATTAACAATGTGAAAAGGGAATTCCAGAGTGAAGAATGACATCCGTAATTGAGTTTAGAGGCTAGGCAAGTTAAGAAACCTTCACCCATTGTACATTTGTTTCTCCTTGTAAGATTGAGAAACCGTGTATTGACTTTATAGGCAATTCTTTGAAAACATACAATAAGTTGAACTCTTTCTACACACACTAAAAAACATTGTAAGGGAAGGGAGCTTTGTGGGACTACTGAAGAGAGAAAGGGTGGTCCTTCCTTGTGTTGTGTGGGGCATTGGAAGAGAGTTCCATGGCTATGACTATTGGATGATATGTCTGTAATGCTTCGTGGTGAGAAAATCACCTAAGCATGAGAGCAAACGAGTTAGGTTAATAGAGAGAAAAACGTGTAGTTGTTTCCTTCGCCCAGGTGGCCTCATAGCCCATCTTGGGGGTGGTATCTACAGTAAGTAGGTAGAATTGGGAGGAAATAACTCTTACATAGCCAGCAAATTGGATCTCCACTTAAAATATAATTGCTTATCATTGTCTATGAATATAATTGCTTAGTCAAAGTTAATCCAACCCATGGTTTAAACTACATGGATGAGTCTATGACTCATGGATTAGCCATCTTTAAGAGGCTTCAAAACAATATTGATGTTGAAACATATATCAATGAACAAAATACTATGTTCTTGACAAATTTGAAACACAAGTCCCAAATTGGAAGTATTAAATTGACAAATGCAATTAGAATATCTAATAAGGCCTCTCATCATACCACATCTATGTGGAAAACTTGCCACTATAGTACAACAATTAATCAAGTAAGTGCGCAGAGAGCATCGACATGTGAAGCTACTCAATAATTGAATCTACCTATATGATTAAAGGTTACAAACTACTATAAACTAAGCTATCTATGGAGTACATGCCACCTCAAAGCAAGTTTGGCTCAACACAATACACACACCCACAACCTACAATAGATCTACTCGCTTCCATCACATTGCCCCTTCTCCATCTCACAATTATCTTCTCATCAATAAAAGAGTTAGCTTACCAATATAAATTGGACATAATGCATGCCACGTGATAAAAGCACACACAATGGTCCAGTATCCAACAAAAATCCATGTAACATGCATCACCTCTTGTCCAAATATATGGAAATGAACAACGAAAATGCACAACATTAACATCATCTCACAGACAAATCCACATGTGTTAGTTGCATCCACCCTCCAAGTATATCCAAACATACAACCATGGTAAGGAGCCTTCAATCTTGCACAATTAAAGCTTAGCAACAAATATCGCACAAACAATGAAGAACTTATGTTTTAGTTCATATGGTAGAGATCAATGCAATAAGTGTCAACTCTATTAATCATCAAAGTAAATATAGATGAATCACTAAGATAAGAACATTAACTTACATGAGCACAAAGTAACATGTATCAAAATCACCAAAATAACAAACCTTAAAATTGTACATGATTACATCCCTTGCTTGAAGAGAGAAGGAAATTAAAACTGATGTGTAAAATCATATTGCATTGAGCGTACTTTCTTTTAATAGATGGATTAAGAGATTCAACTACTTGTTCCATCACTTAACAATTTTAATTGTTTATATAAAAGTGATATATGTTTATTTAATATATATATATATATATATATATTAAATGGATGCTACAAATATAATTTGAAAGGTCGTGGGAAACTGACATAATCTTCTCCAGTGTATCTATGAATGGTTCTCATGAGGACCTCTCAAGAATTCAGGAGATGCATTAGTGTCACTTTAATATGCACATCACTACCAGCATTTTTTTCTATATTATTGAGATATTAAATGCTAGATGCTCTTCTACTACCCTAGGGATACCGATATACAGATGGGTTGGTCGGTTACTGTATTGTTAAGATATCAAACGTGAGGTGCTCTCTACAACACTAGGGGGTTGGTTAATTACTGATACTAACTAAAGGGATTATGGTGGTTTGCATAGAAGTTTGTGAATTAGTAAATCAACGGATAATAATATATAAAAGAGGTGAGTGTTGATATAGAACAAAATCTCATCATAGGGATATGTAACTATAATAAGATAGTTTGCATTTACAAACATCACATAATCACCTTCACATACACAACCACAAGTCAAAAGAGAACCCAGAAACATGATAGCCAACCACCAGCAACGTTAATGTCAAAGTGATGGAAAATAGTATGACATCAACCCATAACGGAGGACACTATAACATCAACCCAAAGAGTTGCACCCAAAATAGCAATTTTTAGATTGGCAATTTATTTGATGTGGGTAGTGCTCCATAAAGCATTTCTTCCTTGTTTAAATCAAGGCATCCTGACTGTACAATTGATGTGTCTGGGAAAAAAAAAAGCACATAAAATAAAGTAATTATCAACACATCACAACAATCTGAGGGACACCTACAATAATAAAAAAAGTAAAGTAAAGCATGGACTCTGTTGCTGCGTGATTTATGACTATTAATTCTAATTTGTTGCTTGTATCTGCAGCATAAGCTTTTAAATCTAGCAACTTGCAGAATTGTTTTTCTTTACATAACATGCAACCAGTGTGCTGCAGTGTTGCATCTATTCCATCACATCACCCCCAACGTAATGTTCTGAGAGTCACTATCAGGCATTTGGCTGTAGCCATGCCTATATACGTGTGGTTGTAGACAGTAGCCATAATAAATGTTACTTCATTCATCAATTTGATCATATTCAAATTTGACAATGATAAATGATATGATGAAAAAATGCTTGGTATTTGAAAATACCAATAATTTGGAATCTGGAATGCTAGAAGAAACAAAGTGGCCTTCAGGCTGCTAGGAGCAATGCTCCCAAAAGTGATAAGACTAACAATGAAATGTTTGTACAATCAATTGTGCCTCTGTTACCTGTTTCATCAGCTGTGCCTCCATTATATGTTTGGAAACTGCCAGTAGTTGTATTTGTAGCAAGAACCAGCACAAACCAATTGTCTTCTAAAGCTACACCTGCTGATACAAATTTGGTGTCATTCATGTATTGGAAATATTGTGAAGTTAAAACCGTGTAATTCTGATATGCTATTGATGGATTTGAATCAGGAACACAATCAGGAAGGATAACACCATCCCTGGTATTAGATATGTTAAGATGGCAACTTTCCAGTAACTGTGGATAGTTTGGTAATTGAGGTTCAGTGCCCGGAACAGTATCTTCACCAGTAGCATTATTACAAGATTGACCTTTGAACTGGTTTGCAATCTCCTCAGCCAAACAAGCAGCATTTTTATTTTCGGTCAGAACCGGCAGTGTCTTGTTTTGTCTAAATTTGTTAATATTTTCCAACAGTATGTTTGTCGAATCTGCAGTTCAGATTATCTCAAAGTCAATAAACTTCAATATGCAATCATAATGCACTGATAAAAGTAATTGATTTCATTGTAGATGTATTGGCTTCCTGCCGCAACAATAAATAGAAAATAGACAATAGCAGGCACCATCAAACATTCGTTAATCACGCAGTCAATTTCACATTCAATGATTTAGATCTCACTGGCTTGAAAATGGAATGGACTGAGGCCTATAGGTCCAAAAAGGCATAATGCTAAAGGTCTCAGGAGTAGATAGACTGGAGAAACTGATCTTTATGGCGACCATAAGATCATAGCAATTGCAGTTCATAAACATAAAACATTCTAGGAGACAGCAAAGGAAAAAATCGAGGTTTGTCCATAAATTTATGTGCAAATTTGGAAGAAGAACAAGAACAAGAACAAGGCTTCAAAAGTTGCCCATGAAGTAAAAACTTAAAAGACCTCTAGTAGCCAATGGTTTGCTGGTGAAGTTGATGAGTTGTTAACCCATCCACCATGGTTTCAATCTACGGCAGGTCTCCTGTTACCAGTGGCATGGATAGGGCCATGCCCAAGTCGTGGGTGATTTTGACCAAACAAATAACCTGTCATATTATCTTAGCCGAGTGTAAGTATGACCCTTAATTCAGATCCCATTCTCTATATTTGCAGTTTTCTTTTTGTCTCATAAAAAATCAATATAGTCACATTCCTTATTTATATCCTAACTTTGATTATTCGCAAGACAGGAGAGGGATGCCTCTTCATAACAGGGAACTGGGTTGGCCAGATGAAGCTGCAAGTAAGGCACCTAAAAATGTACTATGTAGAGACATGTAGGTAGAAATTGCACTAATGAATTCTCATGTGCACGCATTCAATAATATTGTTTGTAAGCATACATGTTGAGATCTGTGTTATAAACTGTAAACTAGGTTAACTACTGTCCACAAATCTGTGCCGACTACTGAGGCTGAGAGTAGCCTTGGATGGTCCAAAGATATGTCCTATAATATTATAATTTTATTAAACAAGGATGTAACCTCCTCAGAACCTTGCCTTCATTTTTATATATCCTGGATTTGGCACGAGGCTCCTCAATAAGAAAATTGCATGTGGGCAACACAATGTCTATGTTTGGTCATGACTTTCTTTTTGCATTAAATCAAAATGCAAATACATCTTAATTTACTTGACTGCTATGAAGTATGGCTCAAAGGTAGTGTATTTACTTCCTCGTTATACTCTAATGAGATTGAAACGGTTCTATGATCTATCTGAGGTTAAATTTTATTTTACAAGTAAGTGAATCTCAGTTATGTTTTGCTGCAATAACTGTAGTTTTAAGACGCGATCTATATTTTCAATTTTGAGGTAGAATTCATCCAATATTACGGGTATCATTATTTTCCTTTCAGGATATTTTGGAAAAATTGTTCAAAAAGGCGACTACTAGTCCACCCTCCATGTAACCCAGGCATCAGATTAGACAGTAGAAGAGTCCCAACTACAAGGGTAAGCTAACAGTATAAAGAGGCAAGCACCCTTCCAGGATCTCACAGATTTGAGATAAGTGCCAATTTCATTCTGAAGAGTGACAACCGTCAACTTTTTAAAGAATAAGGAATTGTTTGGTGATGACCAGCAACTCTTTATAAAGTGTGGATTATTTCGGAAGGAAGATGGATCTGGGGGCTTGTCTAATGTTTTTTAAATTTGGTTTAAATGAAAAACAGGCAACAGTCAGAAAAAGACCTCCTACACAACCACCTCACTCACACCATTTTCCCGTCTGTTTTCACCAAACATTGTATTTGCAGGTAAAACTGAATTTTTAACAGCAAGATAGCAAGGAAAGGCATGTGCTCGTCTCTCAAGAGTCAAAACGAATTACATTATCACAGATATGTGTCTAAATTAGATAACAAAGAAATAATGAAGCCCCTTCAAGGAATTAGTCAGACTAAAAGATTCTCAAGAAATAGATAAGAAGAGCCCCTATCCCATAAAGAAGGTTTGTCCTTTGAAACTTTCCAAGATATAAGAGCACAACAGAGGATTAAGCACAATGAAGAAACAAAAGTAATTTGCCAAGAAGTCAAGCAGAGGACCCCAACAGGAAGGAGCTAACACAGACACCAACCGAGTTGGAAGTAGTAAATATTTATCTTTCTGTTTAATGAATACTTGGTGAAGAAAACAAAGACTTGTTTAAGAGATCAGTCTTTGTCTAGTGACTAGTCTTATTTTCAAGGAAGCTTCCTGTGGAAGTTAAGTTCATAAAATGATTACTAGATCAATCAAAATTGACAAAACTCATGGTCAAGTAATAGAATATATTAAATAGACAAATCCATGGCTTGGTAATGGAATATATTGAAGATTGGGTAATTCATTTTCAAACCATATAAAGTATGCCTGTGATACAGTTCAACATGTTGATAATATGTGGCCAAATGACATGTCTTCAAGCAACACTGCTAAAGCAAGAACCCATTAAAAGCATTAGATAAGGGTTTAAATCTAAGATCATGTTGAGGTCTTTAAACTATTGATCATGCCAATGATTAGATGCATGTTGCAGGCCAGTAAGAACCATCGATACTGGCTTAGAACTTCTAAGGTTTACATTTCTATCCAATGGAACAGTTGCAACTTGCAATGTCATGGACCCCAGTTGATTCCACAGCTGCAACAAGCCTTAGAGAAAGCCTCTTGTACCCTCTATACAAGCTCATACAAAGGTTACAAGTCCAGTAAGCCATGAAGGCCTTACAATCTGTAAAAAAAGATCAACGGAGAATAGAAGATCAGCCTTAGGCCCATATGATAATGCATTTACCATGTGGGATGGTTGGTATCCGCCTATGAGGAGTGATTGCATCCATATAAACAAAAACATGGCTAGTTGAACAGAGTTGAGTGCTATAAAAAACAGCAAAGGTCTCCCAAGGGTATCCCATAGCACCCACATGCCAAGTACACCCCTTAATATGTTGAATTCAACATGCATCCCAAGATAAGGCTTTCCATGATCAACCATGAAAAGGTCCTTCATAATTGTAATTTAACCATGTTTATCATTATACATGAAGAATAACAGTAAATTAATTCTTCTACTATATACATAATACAACTACCCTTGAATCCTAAAGCAAAACCATGGCCACAACTGCCAAGTTTCAATCCAAAAGTTCAACCAAATAGGCACAAAACTTGGTATAACTACCTGCTGACTATGCCATGCTCACTGGCAGCAATAAAACAATTTGGAAGGAAGTCAAACTACTCCACACGAGGCTGAGTAGCTTATAAGAGGACTAAATCTCGGAAAAGATCCCTATTACCCTCAGAATGTTATTGCTTCAAAAAGGCCAAACTGAGGTCACCAACAACCCACTAACCTCCTTACAGCTAAAGCCTTCCATAAGTATGTTGCATTATAGCAAGAAATGTGTTGTACTTTTGTAGTAGTGCTTGCTGGTATGAAAATGTCCTGTGATCTTCCTAAATGCAGCTCTGCACAACTATTTTTATGTTTTAAAATCTTCTCATCCAAAAATGTAATACCAAGAGCTCACCTTCAGTCTTCTTCACCAGGGACTCAACAACAAAATGAATTGAGATTTTGTGCCTCTGACTGGATAAAAAAAATTGCACTCTGTTTTAGCATTGAACTTATTTTATACACCAGTATTTCTATCCTAGGAATCGAAACCGGAATTTACTAGCTAGAAACAATCACATAGCATTTACAAAAATATATACACACCCTCAGCATTTTATAAAATGTGTGGTAACTCAATATGAATTCTATTATAAGTACATAAAAAAGACCAGACATTTGTAGTCTCCTTAATTTCCAGCTCTTCAGCCCATACAGTTTACTGTTATACATGTAGATTAATAGTTACATGTTTATTTTGGCAACTAAAGAAATTTTAGCTAAGATTCTAATGTTAATTCAGTTCATTTGCCTCATTGGCTGCTCTGACCATTATGTGCCAAGTAGCTAACAGGTCACTGGCTTTTCCTTTCCATTGCAGCTATTCATCTTCTGCTATCAGGTCTCGTGGACCTTGGCACTTTACAATGGTATAAACTATAACCTAGAAGCTTAAATACCCATGATATTGATTTGTAAGATCTTCATGCCTGCAACACAGCATTGTAGTTCTATTTTTCTCCAACTTGCCTTTGCAATCATATGTTTCTCAGCAGCTTGGTCTACCGTCTCACATCCTGCCTGCTTTGTGGCACTTAACTGTGCCATGACATTGTTTTAAGTACTTAACTACACCACAATATTACCTCCATCACAACACCACAATTTATGCTCACCGAAAAAACTTGTGGCTATTTGATTTATTTTGATTGACTAATTGTCCATTGAATGCCTCCTGTATAAACCTAGAGAAAGATCATGCCTATGAAGATCAAAGTGGCTTGGTAAAATTGACACAAAAAAACATCAATACTAGATCTTTTCATAATAAATATCATGAAAGGATAATTTGCTGAACCTAAAAGATGCATAACAAGCTTTTTCCCTTCTCAATTTTCAGCTTCACAAGTACCATAACTTGGTAGGGATAAGGGTGTGCACTGTGTAGTGAGCTTAAGATTGCATTGAAATTAAAATAATTTGAGTGTAGCAATGAGTCAGTCAATTGGGTCTAGCTTGGGCAGTTGTGAGGAGCTATGCTGTTGGAAGCGGGGAGTGGGGAGCGGGAGCGAAGCGAAAAGCGCAATTTTCAAAAGCTCCCGTTTTGGGAGCATTTCGGGAGCAGTTTTTGTATAGAATATATTTTAATATATTTTGATGGATTTATATATCTAAAAAACATGTAGGATGTTGAATTAGCTACAAAATATATGGATTAAACCATATAACATCAATCATCTAGTAGTTATAACTTATAACATTATCATCAAATGATCGCCCATAAAAACTTTTATAGGAGCTTGGCAAAGAAGGGAGGTACCATAACATTATCATCAAATGATTAACCTAGTATAGGAGCTTTTAGTATAGGAAAAGAGGGGAGCGTGTCAGGAGCGCCTTGGGAGCGTGCACTTAAAACTGGAAGCGTTTTCGGAGCGAGCTTCGGGAGTGGGAACGAGGGGGTGGGGGGTGCTCCCATGCAGCATAGGTGAGGAGTGTTATCCTATCCAGAATCTGGTTTACCCTGGGTACCATCCTTGGAATGAGGGAAAGTGCTTGGTGGGTTTCCCCGGGATGTGTAATTCACTGTTAAAAAAAAACAAGTGAAATATGTTTCAGTGTTATTATGATGTAAATGTTCCCTCGTTCACACCTTGAGGGTTGAGATATGTTCTATAATTTAATTCACCACAAAAGTTTAAATAATTACTCATTTTGTTTAAGTTTAGTTTAAGCTAATAAAGTCTAGCACACTATTAACCTCCTTGGCTTCCACAGAAAAACCATTAAAGCTAGAGATTTTCCTGAATGAAAGGATATTTTTCCCAACCTAATGGATGTGTAACAACTAACAAGCTTTTGCTTCTCCTTTTCAGCCTCACAAGTCAGAAGTATCATAATTTTGTATGGTTAAGGCTGTATAGTGCACCTAACATGATTTGAGTATAACAACGAGTGAATTTACAACCAGCAAAGATCCATCTTCACCCATCATTTATCAAGTGCTGAGAGGGATCAAATCCATCATAGATGCAAACATTTTTGACAATTGCAATAAACTTTAGCTATATGAAACTGACCAAGATATATCTGCAACTACATAATAAAAGATAGAATAAATTAATGATGATGAACTACAATGAGCCTAGTGACATTGTATAAATATGCATTGATTGTTCATGAGGTGAAGGAGTGTAACCCTTGGTGTTTCATTATTATTTTGTTATTATTATTATTATTATGATTTTTTACATTGCCACCCCTTAAAGGATGATTTATCCTCAAAAGTGTAATAAATAGGATTCTGTGCAGCTGAGCATGTTTTCTTGGGGGCATTATCTTTATTTGGCTACAAGGGTTTGACATGGTTCCTGATTTGAATACTGGTGAGGTTCCTTTGTAATCTTGTTGCTCTGTTGTTCTTTGATCCAGTTGTTTTGCATGAAACCTTGATGCTCCTTAGTATAATACTTTCTTCCAGCATTATGGTTAGAAGCCTTGAAAAAAATTCTGGTTTTCTTCGTTGTCAATGTTGCATGTTTGTCTTGTTTCTTTTCCCTTCCTTATTATTTGTGAATCATTTTTCTTGTGAGAGAAACTTTCAACCCCATATAATTTCTAATTTTTTTATTGCCAGTTAAATTCTATGAATTGTTCTCCGAGGTTGGTGGTATAACCCAATTGAATCAATAATTCAATGCCTAGTACCATATCCATCTCATCAAGTGACCTAGGTGGCCATCCAAGGCCATCTCATAAACGGTCCTGATTCTGACAATTTTGGGTCATTAACTTCCAATACATTTTTCAAAGTTTTCCATGTGTTTTTCACCCCAAATACAAACAACCCTAGGGAGCCAACTCAATGTTTTAGCTTCGTTTCTACTATGAGTTTGGCCTGTTAACTCTAATCAAATAAAGCATCCACCTTTGTCTTATTAACCTGGATCTTATATGGAAGAGTTCAATCAGCTCCTTCTCTTACTTGGGATGGAGGCTACTTAGATTCACCTTCTTCTGCATTGTATTGCAGACAATCTTTTCATCTACATCTAAGTTGATCTCTATTTGGTTGCTTGAATCCACAACTAGCATGTTATTTTTCTTGGCATCCTTCTTGTGGTTCTTTGGATTCAGTTCAGGATGTAGCTTCCAACACTTATCTTCAGTGTGACCATCGATATTACAATTGTTGTAGCGGTTGTTTGGATCCTTGCACTAATGTGTTGTGGCTATTGTCTTTTGATCCTTTCCTTTCCACTTCTTCTTTCCCTCTTTGGAAGCATCTTGGTGATCTTTCTATTTGGAACCACTTGGTTGTCCTTTAGTCTTACCCATAGTCTCCAGATACCATGCTTGCACATAGGCCTCATCAACTATCCTAGGTTTGAAGAACATCAATTGCATCCTTAAATGCACGTGTAGACGTCCCAGACACTTGAGGAATTAATACAAATTCTTGGGAGATATATCCAACACTTTGGCCATTTTTCTAACTTGGTGGTGTACTGTGTACACTTGCACACTCTGCCCTCGCATCTGTCAAAAGAAATGCCAACGAATTCACTGGTCTCCTTCGTACCCAAATAGGGTAGAACTAGGAATTAATGAGGGTTTTAAACATCTCCCACTTAGTTACTGATGGATCACCCTCTAGCGTAAGTGTTTCCATGTGGCTTTCCTTCCAAGTTTGGGCATGGTCCTCTAACTTCAGTTGGGCAAATGAAATATTTTGCTCTTCTCCTCTGTTATGAACACTAAAATAAACTTCGAACTGTTGCGACCATTGATTCAACTTAACAACATCAATATCACCTTGGTAGGGTTTGATGACCACTTCTGCTTCCACTTTAAACAAAGATTAGAAGAAAATGATGGCACTAGAACTTTATCTCTCCTTTTTAGACTCCTTTTTCAATTCCTTTTCTAGGTCATTGTTATCTTTAGATTTCTCGTCCAATCCAGCTTCTAAGTTAGAGATACCAAACTCGTCGAAAGGTCCAAAACTTGTTTTCGAGAATTGCCATGAGAATGGCCATTTGCAAGAGATGTTAGTGACTTGTGATTCTAGCTTAGAAAATATCTCCTCTGACTCATCCATTGGATTGTCATTTCTGTACTCATCTACCATGGCTAGATTTTCGAGACTTCTTCCTTACACCACTTCTTGGATCCTGTAGGTTCCCACAAAAACCTCAAAGAATACTAGTCTAATACCAATATGATATGTAATCTACCATGGATGTTCCACGGGAACATTTCGTCAAAACAAATCTTCTAATATTCTAGAACCTGTTATTATGTAGTGTTTTACTTTGGATTGCAGATATAGTATTAATCGCTTAATGCATGAAATACTAAATAAAATGAAATGAAAGAAACAAGCAAATAATGCACCATCCATCCACATAATGAACATAAGATGTACACTGGGAAAACCTAATATAGGAAAAATCCATCTACAAGGTGAGACCTATGCTCTTGCTCTTTTTTTCTTACTTGGGAAATGCAATTACGAGTAAAGTGCACTCACTATGGAGTTGCCACGAGCACTGTGGACTAAATGAATGCTACAAGATCTTCTACTTCCTCTATTAAGCTTCAATATCCCACTCCTAGATGCTTTGCTCAACTATGGAACAATAACAAGACCCCCATTAGTTAGGGTTTGGACCCTCTCAAATCTTCTTAGAATTCCACATGTGACTAACTCTACAAGTGTGAGTAATGGTAGCTAACATGGCTTTCAATCAGTACAATAGTGGTCAATAGGATAAGTCAACTAGCAAGAGGCAAAGCTTTCGCATACAAACTTAGATTAAGGTGATTTTTGCATCATGGAAAGCTTTCAATGAGTATAACGATATCAAGAGTCTAAGAGATAAACTCACAAGATTTTGACCCCAAAAACGGTCATTTAAAACCTCAAACATGCTCCAAAAGGTTGGACCACAAATCACTAAAGTGGGACTTACCCATAAAATAGGCCCTACAAGCCAACACCTCTAATTTTCCACCTAGAAAGTACCAAAATAGATGATAAATTATACAATGATCCATTTCAAATCATCACCACTATTGTCCAAACCCATATCATCAAGAAACACATCATCGCCACTATTGTCCAAACCCATATCATCAAGAAACACATCATGAAAGTGAGAAAATACAATGCAAAAAACGTTTTTAGAGGCCTTATGGGTCTCTTTTTTTGGACACATGACACATGTCTAGGGAACGTGTCCGACGTGTGTTTGACATGAGTCATATTTTAGGACATGTGTCCTAGCATGTCTATGTCTGGTATGTAGGAAACAAACACAATCCCCTAGTTAGATATGTCCTATTTCATATTTGAGAACCCACTAATTTTCTTTGACCACCATGTGAACCAATTACAAGTCATCACCTATTAAGTATAAGGATGCCATCGATATCTTTTCCAATTTAAATGTGAATGGGTTCATAGCCAACATTCTCTCAATCTTATTAATCCACATGATAGCTTTTCTATTGTCTTGTCCATTGTATTTAGGCATTTTGATTTTGATTTTATTGAGATAACCAATGCTATCTTAGTTTCTCTGGTGACTTGTGTTTGATGAGCTTAGGCTCGCTTGCAATTTTTTTGTAGGTTAAAGGTTGCACTATTAGCTCTCTAACCTTTTGGTTAGTTGGTCGTCATTTCTCTATGATGATTAGTTATCTTTGAGTCTTTGAAGCTTTGTCCCTATCGCCATTTCTCATTCTTATTAAGTTTAGCCATCATCTTTCAAAATCTTCTATCCGCTTATCAATTATGTGCCCCATAATTTTTGTGTATCTCCTATTAATTTGTCAATTTTGTCCCCCAACTCTTTTTGTCCCTCTCAACATTATCGAGACAATGCCTTAAGTTATTGACTTCACCTCCAGCACAATTCACATCTACTTGCAATTCGCCATTATTAACCATTTTAGTATGGTCTTCTTTCTTACAGACCTCACGGTAACTTAATTTTATATACTATGTATATAAAGTTTTAATATGTAGATTTTTTGTCCAATTGATTTTGAAAGAACTAAATTTTATGTATCTCCCAAAAATTGAATAGGATGAAACTGAAGGTTGCAAGTTAATATATCTCCGAAAATTGAATAGGGTGAATTTTAGCCATGGAGAATTCTTCGGTGAACTTCTTCCTCAATTTCATTCCATATTCCCTATCGTGGTTGTCTTCTTGGCATGAGGGATGGGGTGTTGTACAATTGATTAAGGGCCGGTGGAAATGATGGTTAGGGATGACATGAACATGGTAAAAGAAAACCATGAGGGTAAGGTGTATGGGTTAATGGAATAAGAACAAAGGCTATTATAGTGGTTTGCATCAAAATGCAGGAGTCCGACGAGTATGGAGAAGGTCATTGGTTTGATAGTTCACAATGGAATGCAAAAGTACGATGCACAAGGAAAAGGAGGAATGTACAGAAGGCAATTTTGGTACAATAGGTCATTAAAGTATGGAAAACTTAATAGAAAATGGCATAAAGTGGAGGAATTTGTGTATGACTACTCTGACCCAATGCGCAATCCTTGCGCTTTGATACTAATGCAATAAAGAGTGTTTGTTTATGATAGAGATATATTTACAAATATGTAATAAAAGATTGAAATAATGAATTATGATGATTTTCAATGAGCCTGGTGCATAAATATATATTGACTGGTCACTAGGCAAAGAGGTGTAACCCTTGATGTTTTATATTTAATTTATTAATATTATTATTTTGTTTTATGTTTTAAATATAATTGTTACATCAAAGCAAAGACTTGAGAAAAGGTTTGCACCTTAAGGTATTTTACTCCTCCGAGTACTTAATAGATTCGAGTTCAGATAGATCTACAATGTACATTGGTTTATATATATCTATATATGTGTGTGCTAATTTATTTCTTGTTATTATTATTTTATTAATTAAATGAAGGTGAATTTTCTTTTTTAATTTTTCAATAGAATGTTGTGGATACAATGAAATTTACAAATGGAAATCCAATCATACTTGAACAGAAGACCTCACCTGCAACTCCACCTTAAAATAGTTTGTTTGTGTACTATCCCAAACTGATATTTTGTGTCCTTATATTGATGTGGTTGAGGTATTTGTTGGCTGGTTCAAAGTTTATTTGATGTTTAACCTTTAAAAGTTAAATTGCATGCAATGCCCAAATAGTGCACAAACCCCAGATATGATTAATCCTCAATTTTATAACGAAAGAACCTTCAAATAAATTGTAAGGACATACCAATAATAATAGCTTGTTGATCAATAACGAAGAGACATGCATGCCATGTAGGAGGCACAAGGTACAAAACGTGTGGTTGCCTCAAAGAATTCACCCATGCAAAGATATACGCCTACTCTTTGCTCGATCTTTCGTAACTGCTTTAAGAAGATGAATGGAGTGTTGGAAATCCATCGGTAATGTAATGATGGTCCTCTGGAAGGAATGAGTGCAACATGCAATACTTCTGATGAATGATGATCAAGATATGAGTTTCCCTCTGAAGATCAATTTGCCCATGCAATTGAGACGTCTTCCTCCTTCTTGGGTTGATTCACTATGGCTCTGAATGGACAAAGATGGTCTCCAAAGTCAAGGGGTAAGGTAATATAGACCCTATGGGAAGTTTGGCAAAGACATGCAGATCATCTGAGACCTCCTGGATCAAATATGAATTGTTCCTTAACTGATCATTGCACCGTCCCCAAAAAATACGTCTTCTTCTTTGTTGTTGGATCTCTAATCTTTGCACCTGGATATGTTGTTGCTCTCAATGATGATGAAAAGTTGTGAATTGTTGTGATAGACCTAGATGATCCGTCTCTGAAAGCGAGTAGGGAAGATAGATTTCGCTACCAAAAACACTTGATAGTCAAGGACTCACGCCCTCAACGCCAACTTGCTCGCTGAGCTCTCGAAAACCAATTCTCAAAAGTAAATAATAACAATGGATGCTTTTTTAGTTCGTCTTATCTTCTTTTATAGATTTTGGGGTTTACATGACTTAACTTTGCATGCATGCAACCTAATTGCCCAGTGTCACATGCAAGGTGAATTAAGGCCCGCATGCTCCACATGCTTGTTGATATCTGCTCGGATGGCCTTCTTTAATCTACTGATGACATAATAACACTGAAGTGGTGATCTTCTCTACTCCTGGTACTATTAGTCCTCGGTCAATTTCCTTTTTCATTAATACTCGCTCGAACCTATGGGAGTTAAATAGGTTAACAGGTGTTTTTGGTGCTTAGTTAGAAGAGAACATTACAGTCCTCCCTGCTCGAGATTGCTTGTCCTCAAGCAACTGTAAACCGAGATGTTGCAATACTTGTTCATCTTCAATAGGTAACTCTTTCCATTGCACCAAATATTCACGAATTACCCTCTTCCTCAGCTTCCTTTCTCGGACCTATAGGATCTTTTCTGGAATAAGTACTAGAAGTCCCTCATCATCCAATTGTGGTAGCTCGATAAATGTAGTGATATGTTGCCCCATTGTTTTCTTAAGACTTGAGACATGGAATACATTATGGGTTTTACTTTCCTCAGGAAGCTCGAGCTCGTAAGCCACTTCCCCAGCTTTTCTAATTATTTGGCAAGGACCATAGAAGCGAGGTTTCGGTTTCTCTACCCCCTTTTTTCTTGAGTGAGGACTATCTATAAGGATGTAGTCACAGGTATACCAAGTCTCCTACCTCAAAACTATGCTCGATCATGTGCCTATCCGCATAAAAATTTTGTTGGTTCTGAGTTGTCTGTATATTACGATTATCTTGAGATAATCTTGGTTGTCTTGGATCCAATCCTTTGCTTTAGACCTTGTACTATCTCTAAAGACTAAATCTACAAAATTTAACGCGTCGTAGCCATACAGTGCTTTGAAAGGAGTCATCCCAATAGACATATGGTGTGTAGCATAGTTTTAAAAATCGGCCAGATCCAAATCAAAATCGGTTGGTCTACTGGTTTATTACTAGACCGAGTCAAACCAGTATCTAAATCGGATCATTCAACCGATTTAGTATCGAATCGGTCAGTTCGGTAACGAACCGGTCGAATCAGCCGGTTAGTTGGCTAGTTTTGGGGGGACCATTGGTTGGGTTTTTACCTAGCCTAACCCTTACCTAACCCAAACCTAAGAAACCGTCCCCCCTTTTTCGCTAACATAACATCAAATACAAGTTAGAAAGGCGAAAGGCCTATTTTGTTTACCAGTTCGATTTGTCAAGACTCAAATGTGAAATGAACTTGGAGCCCGAGCGAAGACCGAACCTTGTGACCAGTGAGATAGTGACTCAATGAGAGACCTTGGAGGCTTGGATACTGGATTGTGCTCGTGACGGTGAACCGTGTGAGACTGAGACAGTCTTGGGAGTAAGTGTGCAAACATGCAGGCAGTTTGGAGTTGGAACTTGCACTCTGTGCTATTGCTCACTGCTCACTGCTACTACTGGTTTCACTTGGAGGCCCTAGAGGAGGTAAATATCAAACACCAATTTTGTTAATATTTAAGTTTTAACCAATAAAAACTAAAATTGTTAATTTGTTAAACCTGATTGTTAATTTGTCATTGATGATTGATGCCTTGAAGTTGAAACTTACAACTTGAGACATGATAGTTGATAGTTAAATGTTTTTTCAATATTTTTGCAGCTTGCTTGCCTTTTTAATATTTTATCATGCGCATGCTCAAATTTTTCTTTTTCTTTCTTCGCATGTCCAAGTTTCCAACAGTCAACATCAAGTTCAAATCAAAATACATAATCTATTTGTTAATTTTGTTTTTATGTGCATCTTATAATTTTTCTTTTTTTCTTTGAATGTGAAAAATTTAATGAAAATCAACTTCAAGTTCAGAATCTTGATCTTCATTCCATACTCATGGCCCCAAAAGCAAAAGATCCTGCATGGGCCCATGCAGATGTTGTTGAAGGGGAGATGTATTGCAAGTATTGTAAGAATCTAATCAAGGGTGGGGGAATTTTCAGGTTTAAACAACACTTGGTTGCCATCAAAGGCCAAGTGAAGGCATGTGAAGCTCCACTAGATGTTATTGGACAAATTAGAGCAGATATGCAAGAACAATTTAAGAAATTTGAAGAGGGTAAGGCTAGGCAAAGAGAGATAGAGGAAGAAGTAGGAAAGAAGAGGAGGCTTGCTGAAATAATGGGTGGGACCTATGCTCTTGGTTCAAATGAAGGCTCCGTTATCCAACTTTTTGTACCATAAGTTGTGTTACTTGAGGAGCCACCAGTTGACAGACTTGTTCAAAGTCTGATTCCAGTGTATCAGTTGATCCGTCTACCTGTCTAGACAATATTGGCTAGTCACTTTTGTATTTGAATAATTTTNGCATGCTCTGACCGATCTTCGATCGGAATACCCAGAAACGGCATTGGATCTCTAAACCCCATAAGAGGAACTTAACTAAAACTTTTCCCCATAACCAACGCACCGGCGTTGTTCGAAAAATACCGAGGCATGTGGGCAAATTCCAAGTGTGGGCGCCGGGCTACCTAATCTGGGCACTGGTAGTTAAGTTATTGAACACTTACCTTTGATCCCAGACAGGTCCGTCATGTCTTCGAACGGAGCCACTGAAGGTATTACCGGTTAGGACATCCAGCCACCATAAGCAAAGATCACAAGCAAAAAACTCTTAAAATCTACCAAGAGCACTTGCAAAACCTAACATTCACTAGCTTGATTTCTAGACTTGTGTTTAATTCTCTGGCGCATTTTAGCTTCATTGACTCCATAAGGCACTGGTCCTTTTTTAATTTGCATAATCATATTATTTGATCAATGGTCTATGGTTTATCATAATTTCTTTCTCTGAATGCACTATTAAAGTCTAGAATTTTTGCTTATCTTTGTAAATCTCTTGTTCGCAACATGGATTGCTTTTGATTCAATGTCGTATTCATAATAAACAAACACTTCAAATCATAATAACTCCTAAACAATACCCATCCGCATCCGCAACTAATCAAAACACTTTAACAACTTAAGAGCCATAGAAACTCTTTTGTAGGGACTACCCCCCTTGGCTTCGTTAGGAGTTAGCCTAAACGGAGGAGCTAGGAGTAGGTGACAGTACCTAGCTCTGTGCTTGCCCCCAAGGTCACACCTCTCCCACTTTCTCAAGTGAGGAGACAGCTTTCGGAAGATTTTTGCTGCTGGTGTGCAATCGGCAGACAACAGGCTCTTCGTCTATCCCTTCTACCAATCTTAGGGATCATTTTTAGTATGTTGCACCCTCTAGGACTACACAAGATAAGGGAAAAAACAAGGGTAGCATTCAAAGCTATTTTACATCCTCTGCTAGTGCCAATGCTTCTCAGTTGCCTCCAACACAAGTTCAGTCCACCTTAGATGGCCACTGGAAGAAGCAATACAAAGAAGTTGTCTATGAGTACATAGCTAGATGGTGGTATGGCGTTGATCTCCCCTTTAATGCTGCCTGCTCTTCTTATTACCAACCTATGTGGGATGTTGTTATAGATACTGGTAAGGGCTTCAAAAGCCCTAGTATGCATGACTTGAGGGGATCTCTTTTGCAAAAAGAAATAGTGTCCATAAATGAATACCTGAAGGAATTCAAACAGTCATGGGTCAGAACAGGATGCACTATCATGGCAAATGGATGGACCGATCAAAAAGGTCATTCCCTCATAAACTTTCTTGTCTCTTGCCCACGAGGAACCATGTTTTTGAGATCACGCGATGCATCTGATCAGGTGAAAGATGCAAATCTGTTATTTCATCTTTTGGATGAGGTTGTTGAGGAGGTGGGGGCAGCTAATGTTGTGAAAATCGTCATAGATAATACCTCTAACTATGTTCTTGCTGGTAAGATGTTAGAGGGAAAACATAAAACCATATTCTGGACTCCATGTGCGGCACATTGCATAGACCTCATGCTTCATCCTTCAATAGATATGCAAACAGGATTGGATCAAGGACACTATAGAGCATGCCAAAAGCATCACCAAATACATCTACAACCACGGTTGGGTATTGAGCTTGATGAGGAGATACACACAGGGCAAGGAGCTTGTTAAGCCTGCAATTACTAGATTTGCAACTCATTTCCTCATGTTGCAATCTCTCCTTTCCCAAGCACAAAACTTGGAGAAAATGTTTTCAAGTAATGAATGGAATTCATCCCAATGGGCCTGCAAACAAGGGGAAGGACACCAAGAAAAGAATCAAAAGCTCTTCATTTTGGAAAAAAGCAACAGAGGTAGTGGCAATTACTGAGCCACTTGTTAAGGTGTTGCGATTGGTTAATGGGGGGGAATTGGCCATGGGATACATTTATGAAGCTATGGATCAAGCAAAGTAGATAAAGGCAGCATACAAAGATAGAGTGGCCAAGTATGGGCCTATTTGGGATATCATTGATGGGAGATGGAACAATCAACTCCATCGCCCTATACATACAGCTGGGTATTTTCTGAACCCAAGGTATCATTATAGAGATCATATTGATCAAGATCCGACTGGGGAGGTAGCAGATGGATTGTATTCTTGCCTTGAGTACATGGTCCCAAATGAGGCAGACCAATTGGAGATTCATCGATAGATCAACTCTTTCAATGCCACCACAGGAACCTTTGGCAAAAAGGTGGCTAAGATTTCAAGAGAGGTGGACCATCCAGGTCAACATTTCCATTGTTTGATTAATTTATGTTTTTAAACTATAAACTTTAAACTTTAAATTTTAAATTGTAAATAGTAGATACTGCAATTCTTAACCAAATTCACGATCTAATTTGTTGAATTAACTACCTTGACTCTTCACATTTGCGGCACAATGGTGGAAGGCATTCGGTAACCATTCTAAACTATTGCAAAAGTTTGCGATTCGGGTCCTGAGTCAAACCTGCAGCTCTTCTGGGTGTGAGCGCAATTGGTCTTTGTTTAAGCAAATTCACACAAAGAAGAGAAACAGTTTAGATCGTAAAAGATTAAACAATCTAGTCTTCGTGCAGTACAACCTCCAACTCAGGGGAAACCAATTGATGAACAAAAGACCTGATACAAATCCCATTGTGTTGGATGATATAGATCCAACCTCAGATTGGGTAGTGGAGACCCAAGAGCCAGAGTTTGGTGTTGGCCTGGATGTTGAGCTAGAGGACTTGCTGGAGGTTCCATTGGATGCAGATCCTCTATTGTCGATGCCATCAGTTCATACAGCTGTAGATCATGAGATAGCAGGCATGGCGGGCACTAGTCAACCAGGACCTCGTACTTATTGTCGTCGACGTCGACGGCATTCAGCCAGTACTACTACTTCATTAGTAGATGACTTTGATCCTGAGGAGCCCGAGACTGAGCCAGATCATGATGCCTTTGCTAGTCCTTCTGGTTCTTCTTCTGGTTCTAGCAGTGGTGCAGCTAGGGCCAATTTTGATGATCATCATTGATGGTGTATGATACCATGATTGTGACAGTTGACTATGTAGTCAGTACTACTATACTAGTCACTATTATATAGTTGACTATGTAGCATGTTTTTTGGACTCTACAGCCCATATAGCCTTTACTATATAGGCCTCAGGGATTATGTATTTTGTTCTAGTTCAAGTATCCTAGATATGTACTGCACAGAGTCTAGACTACAGTACACTTTGTGCCATTTAGATATAGTGACTCTTATATGGTATATACATGAGCAGATTTTGGATATTTTGTCTTCAATGTCGTGGAATCATGGATTATAATCTTTAAAATGTTGTTTTTCTTTATAATTTAAACATTTTATGTATTTTTTAGCAAACCGATTCATTAAATTCAAATCGATCGATTTATGACCGATTCATTACCAATTCTGATTCTGATTCGAAGTTGACCCTCGACTGATTCCGAGTCCGATTCTGATTTTTAAAACTATGGTGTGTAGTATTATAGCAATACTCTCCAAGATGTAACCATTTAATCCATGTCCTTTGTTGCCCTACTACATAGTTCCTCAAGTATCCCTTGATCCATTTGTTAACTATCTCTATATGTTCGTCGCTTTGAGGGTGATAGCTCGTGCTAGTGGCTAATTATGTCCCCACCAGCCTGAAAAGCTCCTACCAAAAGGTGCTAGTGAATTTGTTGTCTTTGTCATTGACGATGGTCTTAGGTAGTATGTGTAATCTGAATAACTCTCTGAAAAATAGCTCTGCTACCTGTGATGTTGAGTAGTGGAATGGAATGGCAAAGAAATGGGAAAACTTAGTCAATCTGTCCACCACCACATATAAGCAATCTCGTCCTTGTACCTTGGGCAATCCTGTAATGAAATCCATCAAGATACTCTCCCACTTCTGCTTGGGTATGGGTAATGGCTGAAGAAATCTTGTCGGATGAGTGCGTTCTACCTTATTCTGTTGGCAAGTATAGTATTCCCTAACATGCTGCATTACATTCTCCTTGAGGCCCTTCCATGAGAACCTCTCTTTGATCTGTCTGTAAGTCTTTAAGAAACCTTAATGTCTTGATAGTGGTGAATCATGTGAAGCCTGCAAAATCTTTTTCTTTAAGGCAAACTCTAGAACCAAGTAAATCCTATTCTTGTAGCAGATGATGTCATCAATCACCCTGTATCTGTCATCTTGTAACTGTCCGTCCAACAACTCACAAGTGAATTTATTTTTTGAGTATTCAACCAAAAGGTGAGACTTCCAATCTGTAGATATGCTCATGAGAGATCAGGTAGTTGGCCGTTTAGATAGTGCATCTGCTACAACATTGTTCTTTCCTTTCACATATTCAATTTCAAAGTCATAAGCTTGGACCTTGCTGACCCATTTTGTTGTTGCTCATTTAATTATTTTTGCTCCAAAAAGTACCTAAGGTTGTTGAGATCTGTCTTAATTTTAAACCTACTTCCCACCAAGTATTGCCTGAATTTTGTTAAGGCATGTAAGATTGCTAACATTTCTTTATCATATATGGAGTAGTGATGTTCATAATCTTTAATCTTTCTACTTTCAAAGCCGATCAGATGGTGGTTTTGCATCAACACTACTCCTATGCCCTCTCCTGAGGCATCATATTCTAATACGAATGGCTGCGTGAAGTCAGGTAAAGCCAAAACCGAACATGAACTCATAATCTTCTTCATTCTTTCAAATGTGTGTTATGCTTCCTCTGTCCAACTAAATTCCCCCTTCTTGGTGAGATCTGAGGGGTGTTGTCAACTGTGAAAACCCTTTAACATACCTTCTATAGTAAGTGCAGAGGCCCAAAACTCCTTTCAATTCTATCACATTTTTCGATGTAGGCCAGTCCAAAATGGCTCTAATATTTTCCATGTGAGCCTGTACTCCATTCGCCCCTATCACATGCCCTAGATATAGCATTTCCTACATACCAAATTTGCACTTGGACATTTTTGCATACAAAGATTGTTCTTCTAGAATTCCCAATACTTCATCTAAGTGTCTCAAATGCTCTTTCTGTGTTTTACTGTATATTAATATTCCATCAAAGAACACAAGGAGAAACTTACGCAACTGAGCCTTGAAAGTGTGATTCATACAAGATTGGAAAGTTGTTGGTGCATTTGTAAGCCCAAAAGGCAAGACCAAAAACTCATAATGTTTGTAGTGGCAACGAAAGGTTGTCTTTGTGATATCCTGATCTCTCACTCAGATCTGATGGTACCCTGATCAAAGGTCAATTTTAGAAAAATACTTTGCTCCCTGCAACTCATCCATCAGCTAATCAACTCTGGGAATGGGGTACCTGTTCTTGATAGTTATTTTGTCAAGTATTATGTAGTCAATGCTCATCCGTAATGTGCCATCCTTATTTTTTACCAATACCACTGAGGATGCAAAGGGACTGGAACTTAATCATATGTAACCCAACTCAAGTAATTCTTTAATTGTTTTTTCCATTTCATCTTTATACCTTTTTGGATGCCTGTAAGGGGTGGCGATAACTGCCTCGGTCCCCTCCTCTTACTCAATGATGTGCTCGAACTCCTAGTCGATAGGCCTACCAACTAAAAGATCCATGAATACTCTCTCATGTTTCTATAGCAATGTTGGGATATCTGCTAGGTGTTGTGTTATGTTATCGCGAGGTTTTTGAAATGTAACAAAACACTCTATTGACCACTTTATGTTGCCCTGTTTGAGTACTGCCTCCATCCTCTGTGATGAAACTAGCTTGGGAGGATAGATGTCCATGTCCTTGAAACTCCATCTCCATGGTCTGATAATCTGTAGTATACTTCGCAATTGAATAGATCCATTGTACTCCTAACACAACATTTGTATCTGGTAGATTGACCACATAAAAAAATCGATCATGTTGTAATTTCCAATGTTTACATTTAGTTTGGGTATCTAATGAGTGCACTCCATGTTGTGGTTACCTGCTACTGCTACTGTGAACCCCTCGAACTCTTCTATCGGGATGCCCCTCCTGGCTACCCATGTCGCATTAATGAAGTTGTGGGTTGCCCCACTATCAATCAAAATTCCGACCCTATAGCCATGTATCACTCCCTTTACCCTAAAAGTATGAAATATGGGGACTCCCAATAAGGTAGCAATAACTCCTCCCTTGATTTTCTATGGATGTGAATTCTCTTATGCAACTCGAAGCTCCTCTGTCTAATCCTGCTCTTGCTCATCCTCGTCTTCCCCACTATCAAAATAGACTTCGATACAATGGGATTTTGCTTTTCCTGAACACCTGTGGCCTGGGGCCCATGGTTCTTGACAACTAAAACATAAATTCTTTTTTCTCGATTCCTTTCTAGCGTCAACATCCATCCAATTCCTTTTTGGCCATTCTTGTTTAAAAGGTTTTTTAACTTTGTCTTTGATTGAGAAAGTTGTTTTAGGGGGGAATCTATTTTTTGGAATTGAGACTTGTAGATCTCTACTTCTGTTAATGGCGTCCTGTAAAGTGGATGGTTTGTAGGCTTTCACCCACCCTCTTAAAGGTTCGGTCAAGGCCTCAGTGAATAACAAAACCAGTCTGCTCTTTGAAACATCTGTCACCATGACTGTTACTCGCTAAAACTCTGATATGAAGGTCTCTGCACTACCTGTCTGCTTGAGCTGAGCTAGCTCTTTGAAATGTATCTCAGGGTCCCTCTTATCAAAGCACTCAATGAGCCTCTGTGTGACCTAATGTCACTAGCTCGTGGGGTACCACCACTCATGGGCTTCCCCATTCAAATGCAATGTATCCAACTTGATTATATTTGCTTCTGTCATAGGGTTTAGCTAGAAGTAAGTATCCAACTTTTGTACCCATATTCTTGCCGAGCAACTATGTATCCCGTCAAAGTTGAGAATGGTCACCTTCCCAACTGTCTTCTGCAATTCATAATTCTGATTGAATCACCTTGGCATGTTCCTACTTTTCATATTGCAGAAATCTGAAAATGACTTAGCTGAATGAAAATTTTTTCCCAAGTCCCTAAATTCCTCTAGATATGCCACAAATGGCTCCCTCTGCTCAACTGGTATGATCGGTCTTGCGATGGTGTTCTCCAAAAACTAAGGCATGGTAGGTCTGGATGGCTTATTGTATATGTGAGGAGTGTGTTGCATCGTAGTGAATTCATGTCTCCCATTGTTACTAGTGGTTGCCTTCTCCCCCTGCATGACAAGTAATTTGTATGGATCTTGCCCTGGTTTATCAACTAACTTGTTTATTGCACTTAATACTTCCTTTGTCCTTTAGCCAAATCATTCAGAGAACTGATGGGGCTAGGAAATGCTTCCTATCCTCTTCTTCTGAGGTTCCCTTTCCTCTATCTGCCTGTGAATCTGTCCTATCCTCTGATTCTGTATCTTCTAATTAATCTCTTCTAGATATGGATCTTCTGTGTACTTACCCCTTCTTCTTCTGTATGTCATAAAAGTAGTGTCTTTTGGATTCATCTAATGTTCATGTTCAAGCCCACAGATGGCGAGGAACATGCTCTAATACCACTGTAATATCCCAAACTGATATTTTGTGTCCTTCTACTGATGTGGTTGAGGTATTTGTTGGTTAGTTCAGAGTTTATTTGATGTTTAACCTTTAAAAGTTAAATTGCATGCAATGCCCAAATAGTGCACAAACCCTAGATATGATAAAAGCTCAATTTTATAATGAAAGAACCTTCAAATAAACTGCAAGGACATACCAATAATAATAGCTTGTATTGTTGATCAATAAGGAAGAGACATGCATGCCACGCAAGAGGCACAAGGTACAAAATGTGTGGTTACCTCAAGGAATTCGCCCATGCAAATATATACGCCTCCTCTCTGCTTGATCCTTCATAACTTCTTTAAGAAGATGAATGGAGTGTTGGAAATCCATTGGTAATGTAATGATGGTTCTCTAGAAGGAATGAGTGCAACATGCAAGACTTTTGATGACTGATGATTAAGATACAAGTTTCCCTCTGAAGATCAATTCGCCCATGCAATTGAGACGTCTTCCTCCTTCTTGGATTGATTCGCTATGGCTCTGAATGGGCAAAGATGGCCTCCAAATTCACGAGGTAAGGTATTATGGAACCTTTGGAAAGTTTGGCAAAGACATGCAAATGATCTGAGACCTCCTGGATCAAATACGAACTGCTCCTTAACTGATCAATGCGCCCTCCCCAGAAAATGCGTCATCTTTTTTGTTGATGGATCTCTGATCTTTACACCTGGATATGTTGTTGTTGTCAATGATGATGAAAAGTTGTGAATTGTTGTGATTGACCTAGATGATCTGAAAGTGATTAGGGCAGATAGATTCCGCTGCCAAAAACACTTCATAGTCAAGGCTTCACGCCCTCAACCCCAACTTGCTCCCCAAGCTCCCGAAAACCAATTCTCAAAAGTAAATAATAACAATGGATGCCTTTTTGGTTCGTCATATCTTCTTTAATAGCTTTTAGGGTTTGCATGACTTAACTTTGCATGCATGCAACCTAATTTCTTAGTGTCACATGCAAGGTGAATTAAGGCCTACATGCTTGTTGATATCCACTCTGATGGCCTTCTTTAATGTACCGATGACATAATAATACTAAAGTGGTGTTCTTTTTTGCTCTTGGTACTATTAGTCCTCAGTCAATTTCCTTTTTCATTAATACCCGCTCGAATCTATGAGAATTAAATAGGTTAACGGGTGTTTTTTATGCTTAATTAGAAGAGTACATTACAATTTGAACCAACTGCGCTAACCTATTGGGTTAACTCTCTTTTTGGTGTGTGTCTATGTGTGTTTCAGCTTCTTACTTAGGAAAGACCAACAGATTAATATTTTATTATTTTTCTAAATCCCTACTTAGGTCCAAGCCAACCATTAATTTTTATTATTTATTTAAAATGAAGATGTCAACTCAAAGTTGAGCATGGAAATTACACAGCTCAACTTGTTGCCCACCTATATCGACTAGGTGGCAACGTCATGTACATTGCATATGTACATATTGTACACAAAATGTCTGCTCCCGTGCGTGGGATAATTAATGTAACTTTATATGTCAGCATGGGTCATTCCTCTAAGGATGTCACCATGGACTTTATTATCAGGGAAGTTCTCTTCACCGAGTGTTTTTTTCCCCTTCCAGTTAATTTTGTTAATTAACAATTTTAATTGGTTGGGTTTTTCACTCACCAATCCTCCAAAGTGGTGAATTGGCGTTCTGATAATCAAGCCCATGAGGTGGCTAAGGTTTCAAGTTGTTGTCCATGACTATGCTAGCCATATCTTGTAGTCTTGCAGAATTTCGTTAGGATTTTAATTTTTATTTTGATTTTTTCCTAATTAATTAACTTTACCATTTGGTGGTTAATTAATTAAGTTTTGATGTAATAATGTAATCTCTTGAACCTTGGCATTTTGTAATAGGGGCTATGAATGCAAATGAAAATGCTATAACACCCCCTAAGCCATTGGTTCAAGTCCCATGTCATTCTGACAAGGGGTTGTTAAGAAGTTAGACCAATTTTGGTTAAGACAAGATATTTTTTCCTAGGAAATTAATTTAATTTCCTGGGGTGAAAAATTATATTATTTGATTTTGAAGGAAAAAATCAAATAAGGCCATGGTAATTAAGTTTGGGGGGTGGCTAAGCATAGTCAATTTTTATTTAAATAAACCCCCCCCATGGTTAAAATAATTTTTTGAAGATCTCCTAAGTGGGGTGGGCGCCCCTCTTGTCCAGATAAAAAATAAAAAATAAAATATAAAATAAAAGATTAAAAAATAAAAGATTAAAAAAATAAAAGATAAAATAAAAGATAAAAAATAAAAATAATAAAAATCAAAATTTGAGTCAAAAGAGGCCCCACTTGAGTCATGGAAACCCTAGATCTAAGGGTTAGGCTTCATTGTGACATGGATCTATCTTTTTGACCATTGATTTGAAGAGACACCCTTGCTTATGATTGGTGGATGGCTTGCAAAGTCAACAAACCTAGATCTAAGGGTGGAGGAGAGCTAGAGTTTAGATCTATGTTTTGGACCCTTGATTTGGGAGTGGGTTTGGGATCTTTTCAACTATAAAAAAAGAGGCCCCTCCTCTCATTTTCTCATCATTCTTTGGAGCATGGTTATGCTACCAAAATACTCTCTTCTCCCTCTCTTCTCTATTTTTCTCTCTCAAATTTTCTTTGGCTATTGTAATGTTGTTGCCCTATTGGGGTTCTTAATACAAGTAATCTTTGGAGGAATTCTTGGTGGCTCTCTTCTACATTTCATGCATCTTTTGGTGAGGTAACTTGCATTTGTATTAGTTTAGATAGCTCTCCACAAAGTATTTTTTGGAGAGATTTGTAAGTAGAAGTATTTATGCTTCCATTTGTGAGTTTTTAATAAGATTTATCAAAGTATTTTGGTAGATTTATTGGATACTCACCTCTTTGCTTACATTTTGCAACTCTCATAAGTTTATTTACAGGGATCTAAAACAAAGAAGCATCTTCCTCCAAGGGTTATTTTGTTGTTTTCCATTTTCGCTCTTGTGTTTACAGGGGTTTTAAAACTCAGTTTTTATCATTGTATAGTGACAAAAACCTTTGTTTTAAGGCCCTAACCCTTAGCATATTAGTTAAATGCTTCAGATCTACTGTTTTAACATCATTTAGGTGGTTGGAAACTCATTTTCCAGCCTTCTAAACTTCTCATTTCAAGTATTTTTTACAATCATATTTTTGCCCTAATTTTTTGGATTTCTGGACTAACTTTTCTAATAAGTTTATTTAGTGTTTACTGTGATTTCCAGAGAACATACCTCGTTGTTTTATTGCAGGTTTTACACAGAAGGAAAGGAAGTGCTGCCCGTTTTGGTCCAGAAAAGCCTCAAGAACCATCCGGTTCAAAGAGGGGTCCAAACCCCCATTTCTCTCTACTCTTTTTCTGGTATTTTGTAAAACCCAAAGAGAAGTTCTCTTGGGGTATTCTCAAACCATTTCAAAAGCTTTGTAAATCTATTATAAGTAGATTAGATTAGAGGTAGAGTAGCTCACTAGTTGCTAGTTTGTTTTTCTTACAAGTAGACCTAGATTTTCCATTTTTACCCACCTTCTCTTTCAAAGAGATTGTTGTGTGGTTAGCATAGTTGCTTTAGTTTAGTTTCAAGTCTTTCATTTCATTTCAAGCACTTAGCTTAGATTTATTTCCTGCTTTTGTTTTTACTCCAAAGAGAGTAATATACAACCCTAGATCCACTATGTATCCTCTGTCCTTTCCTGTTATCTCTCTTTAGGGAACTTAGGTCGGGTATGAAAAGCAGAAGGGTTAGGGGGTTTAGGACTTAATTAGATAACTTCTATTTCTGCTACAATCTTTTGCTTTACAATCTACACACATTTACTTTCAAGGTCCAGGGTTCAAGTACCAGCACCTCCCATAAGGGATACCGCTTGGTTGACTCTGTTAATTGTTTTAAAATAAACTTTGCACATCATCAACATTAACAAGATTTAAAATAAACCAACAACTGTTTAGCCCCTCCTCCTCTACTTGGTCATCACTCTTCGGAGTATTCCGAGAAACGACGGGGGGTTGGATTAGTTCTTAGTAATAGGCATCCACCATATATTGTCTATCGCTAACTAAATACCGGTGACCTCGGAGGCTAGAAGGGGTAGAAGACCATGAGGGGTCTCTAGGCATTTTACGTCCCTCTTGTTGAGCGTCGGGGCATCGGGGTTTGATCTGCGAGCTACAGGTGGACTAGTTTCCACTGTTTTGAGCACAGCAACATCCCCTCTTTGGCTTTGGAGGATATGTGGTAGGGGTAGACACATCCTTGGTTCTAAGACTTAAATCAAGATTAAGACACCCTCAAAATTTATTAAAATAAACCAAGAGACACTGCAAAACGTCCTACAAACAGGTTACTACAAAGCATTTCACTCCATTTCACAACAGGGATTCCTTTTTACATTTCAAGTAATTGTTTCAGCTTTTGCAATCTCATATGTTGAATGGTTTAATGACTGTAATTATTTCACAGCATTTGTTTATCTCACTGATAACCTGTTCATAATTTGCGGATATTGTTTATGTTCTACAATTGATTGATACTCTTCATATGTTCATTTGTTTATACTGCTGAACTGACTATCATTGCGCTAACTGTTTAGCTAATCATTCATTTATGTGCATATTGTCCATAGTTTCCAACTTATTTCATTTGTAATCTCATTCGGTTAGAAAACACTTAAACTGTGGATTAATTAACCTAGATTTGCATTTCATCTTAAAGTTGCATTTGTCTTGACTCCATTTCATTTATAGGCACTGGTTTTGTTAATCTAAAAGGTTTGACTGTCATTGAAAGTGAAAATTTGCATTACATTGGCTGCTTGTCATCTTTTAGATAGTGCAAGACCTTAGCCTACACACCTTAATAAAGATCCCTTTAACTAATAGTTAATAAACTTAGGAATATTTTCCTGTAGGGACTACCTCCCTTGGCTCCGTTGGGATTTGGCCTAAACAGAGGAGTTGGTAGACTGTGGTGACAGCGGTCCCCAGCTCTAACTTGCCCCCAAGGACACACAAATCAAGTTATTGACTTCCCTGTGTTCTAAAGTGTGTATTAAGCGGCAACACAGCTAACTCACACTGGGTTGTAGAATGTACCTCTCTACACAATTATTCCCTCATTCACACCTCCAAAGCTAAGATATGCTCTATGATTTGTTCTTTCCACAAAGGTTTAAAGAGATACCCATTATGGTTATTTTTAATTTAAGCTAATCAAGGCCCATGGGGGTGCAACATGTGGTAAAGTTGAAATGGTTGTAAATGGAAGGTCTCGTGTTCAAATCCCCCCCAAATTGACTTGTGCGCCATGGTTAGGGCTTTGTGGATGTACCTAGGGGTATAGTGGTAGCGGGATTGGATCCCTGGACCCCGTGTCACGCAAGTACCATCCTCGTCCCCAGTTGTCGATTCGGTTTCAGTTTCAGTTCACTGTATATGGTTTAATGCCCAAACCCCATCATGCATGTTCATAAAAAAATTAAAATTTTAACTATAGACTTGAAACACGAGATATTTTTAAACTTTTTCAACTCTAAAAACTTTATGACAACCCTGCTTTTCTTACTCAAAAAAATAATTTAGCCAACACACATGAAAATTTAAGACTCATATTTCTGACCAAAATGATCCAAGAAAAACCCCGAAGGGAAAACCTGTTCTTCAGAGAGATTTTTATTTTCAGGCAAATTTTACAAATTTAAAACAGCAGTACTTATCTCAGCCTTTCATCCTCGAAATGCATGCCAAATAATCAATGTACACCCTACAGAGATTTCAAGAATTTATCACCTCGAAATTTGTGCCCACTGACAGCAGTACAACTCACACGTGCGACCTCGATTTCTATGCATTTGTTGTCTCGAAATTTGTGATGTACGGCTGTTGCATTTTTCTCGAAATTCATGCCCTCTTGCCTCAATTTTTGTGTTGTACGGATCCGTACTGGACAGACTGCTCCTCGATTTCTGTGCAATAAATGCAGTTGTACGGCTACCTTGGAATTTGTGCCTCTTGCTGGTTTTGTTCTCTTGAAAAATGTGCCCTTCTCTAATCTTTTTCCTCCTTGAAATTTGTGCAAGGGTTTCTCACTCTCACTTCTCTCTTGCTCTCTCCTCTCCAAAAATTCTCTCTTGCTCTCTCCTCTCCAAAAATTCTCTCTTTGGAATGTGAACAATGAATTAGGTTGAGCCTTTCCCTAGCCTTTTTGTTTGAGTAACTTCCATCTTCAAATCCAATGGCCAAGATTAAAAGAAACTTAGATGAGATCTAGGGCCAATATCACATCTTACTTTTCTCATTAAAAAAGCATTAAATGACTTTTTCTAAATATTTAATGTGAGACATTGATTGTACACCCACCTTTTAATCTCATTAAAGTCACAAATCAACTTTTATAACTCAACTTCATTTTATAAAGTGACTTTATCATTATAAAGTCAATCTCACTTTATAAACATAAGCTAGGGACCACATTTAAAGTGTCCTTGTCCACCCCAAGGCACAAATGAATGGACAAACACTTCCTTGGAAAAATTTCAACACTCCTCTTACCGAGGAAGGTGTTTTTCACCACCCGCATCTTGTCTCTGAAATGAATATGCTTCCCTCTTCCCAAAGACTTCGTGAAAATGTCTGCTACCTACTCATCAGTAGAAATGTAATGCGATTCTACAACTCCTCTCTGAACATAGTCTCTAATGAAGTGGTATATGATCTCAATATGTTTTGACCTGTAATGAAACATCGAATTCTCAGAGAGCCTGATGCAACTCTGATTGTCACAATGAATAATAGTAGGCCTCAGCTCCTAATCAAATAAGTCTACCATCAACTTGCGAAGCCACCATGCCTCGCAACTAGCCTGACTAGCTTCCATGTACTCAGCCTCTACAGAACTCAAAGCAACGAACTTTTGCTTCCGACTGAACCACAACACAACTGTCAAACCCAAACTGAAACAACAACTAGAAGTGCTCTTCTGGTCCAAAGCACTATCTGCCCAATCTGAATCGCAAAACCAACCAAGCCCACTCCACCTGACCTCTTGTAGTCCAGACCACAGTCTACAGTCCCATCAAGATATCTCAAAATGTGTCTTGCATTTGTCCAATGCACTCTCCTGGGCTCCACCATGAACTAACTGAGAGTGTTCACCTTAAAACTCATATCTGGTCTGGTGTTAACCAAATAAATCAATGAACCAATAAGCTGGCGATACAACGTAGCATCCACCAACTCTCCCTCAGAAGCATGAAGCTTCTTCAGTTGGTGATCATGGGTGTGGACATGGGCCTACACTCCTCCATCCGAAATCTCTTCAGAACACCTGCAACATATTTTCCTTGCCTCAGGAAAGCATGTCCATCCTCCTACCACACCTCCATGTCTAAATAGCAATGCATCAACCCAAGGTCTGTCACCTCAAACTCTAAAGCAAGATCTTTCTTGCATGCCTCAATCAAGTGCTCTCCTCCTGTAATCAACAAATCATCAACATATAGCAGAAGAATAAGCGAAACACCTCCAACCACAATGAAATATAGGTTGGGATCAGCCTCACTCTTCTGAAACCCAATCGAAAGCAGATATGAATCAATCCTCGAGTACCTAGCTCGAGGGGCTTGCTTCAGACCATACAAGACCTTTTTCAGCCTGCATACATGAGACTCCCTCTCATGAATCTCAAATCCCTGTGTATAGCTCCTCATGTAGAAGACCGTTGAAGAAAGCGGTCTTCACATCCATCTGATGAATCCTCCAACTCATCTCTGCAACAATGGAGATCACTACTCTAATCAAAGAAAATCTAGCAACTGGTGCAAAGGTCTCATCATAATCAACTCCCTCTACCTGTGAGAACCCACACGCTACAAACCGAGCTTTGTACTTCTTGATGCTGCCATCTGCATGATTGATTTTATAGAGCCACATGGAAGTCACAACTGACTTCCCCTCTAGTATCGAGATTCGAAACCACCTCCCACACACCATTCTTCATGATGGAACTGTACTCTTCCATCATGGCATCTCTCCAAAACTAATGTGCAGATGCCTCCTCATAAGTAGAAGGCTCGAACTCACGCAAGCTGGTCACATGTGCCAATTACTGGAAAATCTCTCTAGTTCCCTACTCTCTCTGACCTCCCTCCTGGGTGGCCCCACAAACTCCTCTACTTCCTTCACAAGCTCCTTAAACCAACTTCGCTTTCTCTTCTAGGAAGTAACATCCTGTGGCAAACCCTCCTCTACATTCTCATCTGACGAATGTCTCCCTGAAGAAGTACCAATGGTCTGAGATCTTACGCCTGATGAACCTGAACCTGAACCATGTGTGCCTGAATCACATGAGGGTGAAACCTATGAACTTGTGATCCGTGAACCTGTCTCAGTACCAAAAGTCCCTATAGATTGTGTCCCTATAACTAATGAACCTGTAACCTGTGATGGTGACCCAATCACCCCTGAGACCTGTGACCATGTGCCCTGACTTGCAGAACTTTGTGATGTTGTCACCTGTGGAGTAGTAATCCGTTATTGCTCCTCCTCTGACTCCTGAGACTTTCTAAAGGCCCGCAGCTCCTTAAATCTCACCTCCCTCCTCACCACAACTTTCCTTAGTGCAGGAAGGTATATGCAGAAAGCCTTCGAAGTCTCGTCATAGCCAACAAAAATGCTCCTCTCTCCAATAGCCTCCAAGTTTGTCCTCTTCTCAAAAGGGACATGGGAATATGTAGGGCATCCAAAAATGCGGAAGTGGCCTATCTCAGGCTTCTTCCTGGTGAACATCTCCTCAGGAGTTTTGTACCCCAAGGCACGATGCGGACTCTTGTTCTGTACAAAAACAATTGTACTACAGGCTTCGGCCCATAGGAAGAAAGGAAGACCCTAATCATGCAACATAGCTCTAGCTGCACCCACTATAGCACAATTCTTCCTTTCAACCAGTCCATTCTGCTGTGGAGTGTAGGGAATTGTCAACTGCCTCCTAATGCCCTCCTGCCTACAAAACTCATCAAATGCATGAGAGGTATACTCACACCCATTGTGTGAACTAAGTACCTTGATCTTCTTTCCTGCACGGTTCTCCACAAGAGCTTTAAACTCTTGGAACCGAAGCAAGACCTCCCCCGACTTCTTGCTTCTCAAAAAGTAGATCCAAGTCTTCCTAGAAAAGTCATCGATGAATGTGATGAAATACTCAAAACCTGTCAACGAGGCAGAACACATGGGACCACACAAGTCTGAATGAATCAAATCTAGCACTCCCTTTGACCTGCTATCACTACTCGAAAAAGCAGTTTTGGTGTACTTTCCCAAAGCACACCCTCTACATACACCACTCTGCTCTGTGTTGAAATCTGGCAAACCTGTGGTCATGTCTCTCAGCATCGTCAAAGCTTAATGATGAAGGTGGGCCATCCTCTTGTGCCATAACTCACGCAACTCATTGCTACTCTGTGTGTGTGCCAATGCATGATGTGGCTGGAAGAGAAGCTTGTACAGTTTCCCGCGTCTAACTCCAATCACATATGACACAGACGGACCCTCTGCTTTGGGAAAGATGTACACTTTCCCATCTAGGACATATACCACAAGGCCTCTGTCCTCAATCGAGGAAACCAAAACAAGATTCTTCTTCAGCCCAGGGACGTACAAGACATCCCTCAGTAACATGGGCTCCATGGACCCTCTGTCAAAGCAAACTGTCCCATGCCCAACTGCTCTCACCACTATATCATCACCCAATACAAACTCCAACTCCAAGCCTGTCTCTGAAATCTCGATGAACATGTCCAAACACCTGTCATGTGACTTGAAGCTCCACTATCAATGTACCATGTGAAGGAAGTAGTGGAAGCACTCAGTGAATGCTCTGTCTGGTCCTCAACATCCCTATTGGTGATGGATGATGCTCTCTCTCTCTACAACCACCAGCAAAGAGAGAAAACTCTCTCTGGAATCTAGCAGCATACTCATCAATCTCTGTTGAAGCTGTTGTCTATTGTTTCTTCTTCTTCTTGTTTGGGCATTGTCCAGCATAATGCCCAAACTTCTCACAAGCAAAGCATTTCACTTTGCTCATGTCCTTCTCGCCATCCTATTGCTTGGTTCCACCCTTGGAACCCTTCTTCGGCTTCTTCTTCTTCCCCTTCATTGTTAATGCCACATTCTCCTCATCCTCCTTGCAGTGAGATGTACTCCCCTGTACATACCCCATGCGGATCTCCTCCTGTATGAAATCATCCCAAAGATGATCCCATGTAGGCATGTGCTCATGAGCAACAACGAACTCAACAAAAACAGAGCATGGCTTTGTCACGCCATTCAGCGCTGTGCAAACCAAATCCAACACCCTCTCTCCCACTGCTCCAAGCTCATCTCGAACCTGTGTAATCCTGGTAAGGTGGGAGACCATGTTCTCCTCCTTGTTCATCTAGGTACTCTTCAATTTCTCCCTTAACACCATTTTTTGGTTTTCATTGGAACTTTGGTAAAGGTTTGTCAATGCAGTCCACATCTGATGAGCATAGTCTTTCCCATAAATATGTGGTATGATATGGTCTTTAATGGCATCAAGTATGATTCTTTTTGCTTTTATGTCTTGTTTATCAAATGCGGCCTTATCAGCTGCGACTGTAGGAACTATGACAGGATGAACAGTAGTACTATTTAGTATGTCCCATAGTTCGTTCTCCTGCAATATCAAGACAATTCTAACCTTCCACGGGCTAAAATTAACTACCCCATCCAACCTGTCCTCCAGCCTAAGTCTGGTAGCCATCACTGCAAATAAGTCCAAGAACCTGTTTCTTCTCAAAACCCTCTTTTCCCTTATTTCTCATAGTCTGAAATTTATTTCTGAGTGTAATTTTCAGCCTTCAACATAGCTCTGATACCATGAAAATTTTATAACCCCGACCCGGTTTCAGTTTCAGTTCATTGTATATGGTTTAATGCCCACACCCCATTATGCATGTTCATAAAAAATTTAAAATTTTATTTGTAAACTTGAAACACATGAGATATTTTTCAACTTTTTCAACTCTAAAATTTTTATGACAGCCCTACTTTTCTTACTCAGAAAAATATTTTAGTCAACACACATGAAAATTTAAAACTCAGATTTTTGACCAAAATGGTCCAGGAAAAACCCTGAAGGGGAAACCTGTTCTTCAGAGAGAGATTTTTATTTTCACGCAAATTTTACAAATTTAAAACAGAAGTACTTATCTCAGCTTTTCATCCTCGAAATGCATGCCAAACAATCAATGTATGGCCTGCAAAAATTTCCAGAATTTATCGCCTCGAAATTTGTTCCCACTAACAATAGTATGGCTCACATGTGTGGCCTCGATTTCTGTGCATTTGTTGTCTTGAAATTCATGTTGTATGGCTGTTGTACTTTTCTTGAAATTTATGCCCTCTTGCCTCAATTTATGTGTTGTTGTACAGATCCGTACTATACAAACTGCCTATATGGACTACTCCTCGATTTCTGTGCAATAAATGCAGTTGTATGGATGCCTTGAAATTTGTGCCTCCTGCTGGCTTTCTTATCTTGAAAAATCTGCCCTTCTCTGATCTTTTTCCTCCTTGGAATTTGTGCAAGGGTTTCTCACTCTCACTTCTCTCTTGCTCTCTCCTCTCCAAAAGTTTTTCCTTTTTGGAATGTGAACAATGAATTAGATTGAGCCATTCTCTAGCCTTTTTGTTTGAGTAACTTCCATCTTCAAATCCAATGGCCAAGATTAAAAGAAACTTGGATGAGATCTAGGGCCAAGATCACATCTCACCTTTCTCATTAAAAATACATTAAATGACTTTTTTTAAATATTTAATGTGAGACATTAATTGCACAGCCACCTTTTTAATCTCATTAAAGTAGAAATAAACTTTTATAACTCAACTTCATTTTATAAAGTGACTTTATCTTTACAAAGTCAATCTCACTTTATAAACATATGCTAGGGACCACGTTTAAGGTGTCCTTGTCCACCCCAAGGCAAAATGAATGGACAAACACTTCCTTTGTAAAATTTCAACACAAACCTCCTTGTCTTTCCACACAAAAAACCATTAAGACTAGAGATTTTCAATTATGATTTCATGCAAGGATAATTTGCCCAACCTAATGGATGCATAACAAGTTTTTTCCTTCTCATTTTCTTCAAATGTGCCAAAACTTTGCAGGAATAAGGGTATATAGGGAGATGAATTCCCTTGACATTAAAGGATCTTAATATTTATCAAATGAGTGAAATCTTTTACAATGTTTATTATGATGTAATTCTTCCCCTTGGAGGTTGAGATATGCTTTGTGATTTGCATTTTCCTTGGAGGTTTAAAGATATACCCATGAGAATATTTTCACTATAAGCTAATCAAGTCTAGCCCATGTTAACCTCCTTGATCATTCTAGAAAGGTTGCTAAGGTTCATAGGCACAGGTGTAGTTGTGAACATGGGTGTGGGTATGGGTGTGATGTGGGTGTAGGTACAAGAATGCCATTCAAGGGCATGGGGATGTGGCAAAGTGTGCCACTATAGATATATATAACATTGAAACTTAAACGTTAGACAAAGGCAACCACCACAGTAGAAAGTTGGGCAGGAAATTGAGGTCTTGGAACCCAAGTACCAGGTAGTTGGGGCAGTCCAGAGTCCACACAATGTTGATGATAATTACCCTCTAGCAATTAGCATGGTGACTGCTGCGGTTTAATATCAAACAGCCATGTGGAATCGATAGAAGATGGATGGAGTTGATAGAACGTATAGGGACCTATTAGAGACACAATCAAGAAACAAGTTGAAAAGGAGATCCTCTAAACCCTCTACGGTAATGAATGCTTGAAATTTAAATTTAAAATGACTTAATATTGGCATAACTTTTCATTTATCTTACCTCTATTAAAAAATATAAAAAGCTTAATCTGTCATCTTTCCAAAATACAAGTTGCAGAAAATTCATCCATGCATAGATCTCAAGAAATTGCTAACGTCCTAATAGCTAAGATCCACAACATAGAGTTCAATCTTGAGGGTTCCTTTTTCTTGTGAAAGTATATCACAGAAATAATATATAGATTTACGAGCTATTGATATTAGTAGAGAATAGAGAAAACAATATTACTCTATATTACAATTTCTTGTTCATATAAAAGATAATAGGAGCTAAATTTTTGGAAGGGTGGACAGCGCAATAGTTGATTTCCTGTAGGAAAACTTTATTGAATTTGGGTTCAGAGTTTATGAGATATAGGCACTGAAAAAATCATGCCTTGTGAATTTCTTGTTCATACAAAAAATAATATGTTCATACAAAAGATAATATGAGCTAAATTTTAGAGGGGTGGAGAGTACAAATGCTGACTTCATATAGGAATACTGCATTGAATTTGGGTTCAGATATTATGAGATATAGGCACTGAAAATATAATGGCATATGAACTTTAGCAAGGAGCAGTAAATTTGGAAGGAAACTAATTTCCATATTAGAGACCCAACACAATCTATTTGTTACGTAATCCTAGCTTCAACATAATCCGGAATTAAAGATTATTAGAAAGTCTAAAGATATTCCACTGTCCTAGTTTATAGATCAACTCTTTTACAGCCCTAAGGTTTAGCTCAAGCAGTCACAAGCTAGACGTAACCGCTCCCCCCAAAGTTGGGGAGGTCACAGGTTTGACTCCCTTGATCATCTCAGGGTCAGGCTCTGGAATCAGGGCTGACAGTTTACCCCATTTACCATCCATGAATCATGGGGAAGTACTCGGAATGAAATCTGTGTCAAGATTCACACCATTTACAACCACATTTGTGTAAAGGTGTTCATCAAAAAGTTATACAAATGTAGTCTGAATGCCTTTGTGAGACTGCATTCCTCAACTATAAAGCTTATCTTGGGTTTGTGTCTTGGCTGTGTTTGATGAGTATATGAAGATAGACATATCAGGAGTCAGGACTGAAGGCAGTGCTTTATAATCTCAAAATCTTAAAGAAAACAGCCGAGTTGTTTTGATGTTAACAAGCCGGCACTGCTCACAGAAAACCAGAGACATTCATAACCCAAAGTAACCATGTCCCTCTGATGTAATACTAGTTCGAAAGCTACAAGGCCCAGTAATGTGGAAATGATGTATTTATTAAGGCTTCAGTATAGGAGCCAGTAATGGAAATTAACCAGAGAGTGTTGAGACATATGCTACATCTACAAAGAAGCAATTGGGTGATCCAGCAAATGTTCTAAGTCGTGGCCTTTAAACGTGGTACTCATATATAGTATCGTGTGATAATTATACTAGCATAGATCTATTTTAAACCCGGATCTATCAAGCACCGAGAGGAATCCAATTTCTTGAGGTGTACATTTTTTTACCATTTGGATCTCTCTCAGTACTTGATAGATCTGGGTTTAAAATGGATCTATGCTAGTTTAATTTATTTTTATTTTTATTCAAGTCGATATGTAATTTAAATTTTTCATTTTTTATTTTCTAATATTTTATTTAACTCAATATGTAATTTATATTTTTTATTTTTCATTTTTTAATATTTTTTATTTATGTCCGCTAGCATAACATGACTAAAATGACAGGATCTCCTCCATACTGAGCTGGAGAGCACCTCGCTTCTCTTGATGCAAAAACAGGGGTCCAGCTCTGCGATAGATGGATGTGCATTGGCGATGAAAAGTTATAAAAGCCAACTTAGACATACAATAAGCCACAAAACCAATTAGTCTTGCGGATAAAATGTCGATCAACTTGACCATCCCAGGTATTCCCGGTAGGTACAATCTTGAGAACTTACCGGTTTGATGTCTCAGAGCACTCTGCACAGTTCATTGCACACCTCCTTTTCAAGAACCATTCACCCTCCTTTATTTTGAGTAATTTTGTTTGATAATTTTGTAAAGGGTGATTTGACCCTGGGAGTAATTTTGTTTGATCCTTTTGGAAAGGTTGATTTGAAGAGTGCCCTGGGTCATAGGGACCACTATAAGAGAAATCATAAACAGAAATTTTGATTCATTATTTTGGAAAGATTGATGTGAAGAAACAGAAATCTACTATTAAGAGAAATTATAAACAGATCGACCATGATAATTGAAAATTCGTCAGTAGAAAAAGCTAGCCTCCTAAGCTACCGTGAGAACGAGGGTATCTAAAAGCATGGAATTGCAATTGAGCCTGACCTTCGCCAGTTCAAAAACAAAATCAGGCAGACTGTATCCCATAACAGGAAACAGCCCCTATAAACAGTAACGAAAATTATAAATTTAAAAATTCAAATAGATCTAAGTTATCAGACATTAGGGCCACTGACCTTTGTGACCTTCCATAGATTCAGACCATTCTTCTACTGTAGATTCATAATTGAAACGGTTCGTTGTGTGTAACTAACTTAAAGTAAGACCAAGTATTCAACCATTATCATATGCTCCATGTACAGTGATTCATTGTAATAACGTATTTTTAGTGACAAATAACAGGGATCCGGAATATCAGCAGAGAATCTGCAAAAGCATCCTTGCCTAAAGCTCCAGTCAAACAAATCAAACCCAAGAGCTTCTAAAACTAACGTCGTTTGATTTATCCAAAGCACGGAAAAGTACCCAAATCTCTTGCATTCAAAAATTCCAGCAAGAAATTAGATGGGATCTCCCAGCTCTCTACCATATTCAGCTCTAGTCAGCTCTAGCATGTTTAACAAAAATATTCAAACATTATGCTCCAGACTTTTTTCATTGATAGTTATATCAATGGATCAGCATTATATGCAAAACCCACAGAAAGGAAGGAAGAGACACATACCATCAGCCATTGTTGGAGTGAAAACCCAAGAACAAATGTAGATACCCAAAAGCAGGAGCTTAAGATTGAAATATGCCATTATTGTTAATCTAAGAGCAGGGATCAGTACGGAGTCTTCGTGAGCAATATACAACACAAATCCTCCAGATCAGGCCTGAGTACAAACTTCTCGAAATCTTTTTCAACTGGTAAATCTTTGGCAACAAATACTCCTGGTTGTTAATCAGGAGAGCCGTTGAAAAGAACCATCAACGAGGACAACATTGACTTGGATATATTAATTTACTCTTTTGTCCACATATTCTTGACAGCCATGCATCCCAAAAACCGGGAAATCACTTTATTCTGAAATAACAGTTGGCATCGATATAGGAAACTTATTTTTTGAAACGCAAATGTTGCGGTTAAGATACAGATAGAATAGAGGTATTTCAAGTGAGAATTTGGAATTTATATTTTTTTAGTTTGTATTTGTTGGAACTTTAAAGTAGAAATCTTAAGAAAATAAATTTTTGTTGGAACTTTGAAGTAGAAATCTTTAAAAAATAAATAGGTAAAATATTATATGATATGAGTGTTATTTGGATATTTAAGAGTCTTGAATTTATTTATATATTTAAAAATACATTTTAAATGTTTTTAAATTTAGATTTAATCTAAAAACTTTATTCAAAAACTACTTTAAAGTTTAAAACTTAAAATAAATAAGTTTTTTTTATATGTGGTAAAAAAAAAATTAAAGATGGCAAAACTTTTGTTTTTTTCAAATAAACAAAAAACTATATTGTATATATTGATAGTATATGAAAAAAAAGGCAAGATACATAGTTTGGAGATCATCCTAGATCTCGATAGAATATCTAAAGATGGCAAAACTTATCATATCTAAATTGTCAAAATGGGAGAGACTAGAGGGACTTGAGTGGTCACCATTATTTAAGAAAAACCATCAAGTGTCTTAAGTCTTAGGGTATAGGCTTCATTGGAAAATAGGAAATAACTATACAGAGTTAGAGGTACCCTTTTAGTTTTGAAGTAAAAACTTAAAATTACTTTAAATTCGTTAAGAGTTTAAGAGAGACATGTGGCAAGAGTGAAAATCTTACTTTTACAAACCATTAACCATTTATTTTATGAAGTTTAATTTTTCTTCAATAAATTGATGAGTCAAATAACATTTATAAAGGGTTGTGCAATATACTTGGTTTTTTCGCTCCAAGAAGATTTAAAAAAAATTTACAGGTTTAGTGAAGCTCTTCGTCTCTAATCCGATCTTTCTGACCCAGTCTTTGCCCAGATTTTGCAGGGACCAGTGACTTGGTGATCGCAACTCGAGTGCAATTGCAAATTTTTGGTTTTGTAGGTAGCTAGAACGGGAGTTGTTGCAGAGACTTGATTCATTGGTTGCATTGTTTGGCTGCGTGGTCTTGGAGCGCTTCCTCGGCTCTGGTTCTCTCCCACGCTAAACTAGCAGGAACCAGTGTCTTAGAGTTTGTGATAGCCTAGGAGCACTTTTCTTTGTTCTTTGCAGGTTGCTTTGGATTCAGGAGTTGTCTCATAGTCTTGATTTTGCACTGCTTGGTTGCATTAGTACTACAGCTCTTGTCAGGAAACAAGATCTTGGAGTGTTTTCCCACGTTCCATTCCTGGTTCGTTGTCATGGCCCCAGGAGGGGGCTCTAAGCCCCCCCCTTCCTTTTCCCCCGAGCTCTCTGCATTCAAGAAATTGATCGATGCTTGCAGTAAACGCCCTGTCACAGCTTCATAGCATAAATTTGCCAAGAAATTGGAGGCCATTCCGACTGTTGCTCTCCCAATAGAAGAACTATGTTGTGTTGCTTTGAATCTTGCTGAACGGGGACTTATAGGCTAGTTTACTGGCTTATGGCCATCTCCAAGAGCCATTGAATCGTGGGTGCAAAGGAATTAGCGTTCACTGGTCTCGAATGAATTAAAAGTCACTTCGTGGGGAAGGGTTACTTTGTCTTCATCTTTGAAAGCATTGAAGATAGGGACCTCATCATTCGGAATGGGCCATACTTTAGGGCCCTCAGGGTCTATATCTGAATAAATGAGCGTCGGACCTTGATCCATCCCAAGACGTTCCTTCAATCGTCCTAGTCTGGGTACGCATACATCATCTTCCCTTGCACTGCTGGAGCCCCAAATCTTTAGAAGCAATTGGGAATACTCTTGGAAAATACATTGATAGAGCAGATAGGAAGGACCGGTTCTCGTGTGCAAGAATTTGTGTAGAGGTTGATCTGGAAATAGGGATTCCTGAAGCCATCAAATTAACTGTAGCAGATTGGTCTCATGTGCAAGAACTAGACTACGAACAGTTGTCGTTTAAGTGCAAGAACTGCCATGAATATGGCCACTTTGCGAGGCATTGCAAAAAGAAGGCTGAGGATGAATCGAAGAAGGTAAAAGGAGATCAATGGACAAAAGTTCAGAAACAGACTTCGACAAAGCAAACCAACAAATCCAGAGTTAAAGGGGCATCAATAGGATCCAGTGCGCACATTCCAGACCAGCTTCAAGCGGTAGGATTGCAACTTCTTATGGGGCAGAAGTATCTTTGAATCCCTTTGAAATCCTTAGCACTTTAGAAGATCCTCCTGCCCCTGCAAAAGATAGGGATCAACATCCCCTTTCTATAGTCATTGAGGAAGTTAATGCAGGAATTCTTCCAGCTCATCTGGGTTCCCCAGGTAGAGGTTCTTCACCCTCTTACGCTGATATGATAAGGAAGAAACCTCTGGAATCGTTCGGCTCATCGGAAGATGAGACATTCGAAAGACCTTCGAAAAAGGCAGTGAGGAAATCCCTTAGGGAATCAAGAGAGGAAGAAGTAGAGAAGCAAAAAATGTAGGGAAGCCAAACTACTCTAGAAATGTCAATTGGACGAAATACTAGAGCAAGGCCACCTAAGGGAGGTCTTTCGTCTTCCATACCTAATAGATAATGCAGATAGTTTCTTGGAATTGCAGAGGTTTGGGGAATTCTTTGAAACCTGAAGCTGTTAAAGATATTTTGAAAATAGAAACTCCAGATATCCTCATGCTTCAAGAAACAAAATTTGAAGGGGAAACTCTTCTTGATTTAAGTTGTATTAAATGGAAACTAAATTCAGGAAAGGTTGTAAATGCAAGGGGCTCCTCATGAGGGATTGCCACGGTCTGGTAGGAGGAAATGTTTCAGTTGGTAAGTTCTTTTGAAATGTAGTATTGGATATATACTAGGCTTTGTTCTAAATTAGATAAGACTTCTATTGCCTTGTTTAATCTTTACGTTCATGTCTATCCTCTTGAGAAGAAAGAGTGTTGGCATTCGCTATATGATTTTATGGAATCCATTTCTCCTTCAAACATCATTATAGATGGAGATCTAAACCTTATGTTTGATTCAAAGGAAAAAAGAGGAGGTAACATCAGTAGAGATCAATTGCTTCCCTTTGTTGAGGATTTGATCAAGTTGTGGGATCTCATTGATTTTAAACCTAATAAGGGCTTATATACATAGACTAATAATAGAACAGGCGTTGCCCACATTTCATCCTGTCTTAACAGGTTTTTAGTTCAGAGCTCCTTTTTATTGGACAAGAAATTAGTTTCTTCAAAAATCCTCCCTAAACTTACCTCGGACCACAAACCCATCCTCTTACAATTGGATGTGGAAGAAAACTTGGGCCCGATTCCGTTTCATTTCATCCCTTAGTGGATTGAGCGGGATGGTTTTTTGGTAGTTGTAGCTAAGTCTTGGTCCACTTCAGTCATTGGGTCGCCTAGCTATGTTTGGGAGCATAAATGAAAAGCTACCAAATTAGCCTTGAAAGAGTGGGTTAAATCTTTGTTCAATTCTCCCACTACTTTGAGAAAAGTGGTTGTGCAACAGTTAGCAGATCTACAGCTGGATTTGGAGAGCAGTGACATAACTATACAAGATTTGGAAAAGGAGCAAGCAACCCAATATGTTTCCTTTCACTCCTTCAGAAACGAAGAAGAATATTGGAGGCTTAAGTCTCGAAGCCTGTGGTTAAATTCTTGATATCGTAACACAACTTTCTTTCACCGCCAGTATAGAGCATGTCTTTCCCGAAACCATATTTCATAAATCACCTCAGTAAATGGGACTGTTTCTAAAGGTTTTGTTCAAGTCAAAGAAGTTGTTGATATCTACTTCCAGTATATTTACACAAAGGATGGGATTGGAAATGAGGAGTACACTGTTGATTTTCTTTCTCATATGCCTTCTCTGGTTAGTGAGGAGAATAATGTAAATCTAATGAAGCCCTTTACTAAGGAGGAAATCAGCAATGATGTGTGGGCTATGGAATCCGACAAAGCTCCAGTCCCGAATAGTTTTTCTTTCCATTTCTACAAAGTCTGTTGGAAGATCATTAAGACTGGTTTATTTAGAATGGTTAAAGCCTTTCAACAAAAGGCCAAAGTGGGAGGAAGTACCAATTCCACCTTCCTTGCTTTAATCTCGAAAGAAGTGAATTTGGATTCCTTTTATAGATTCAGGCCTATCTCATTATGTAATGCTTCCTACAAAATTCTTTCGAAACTCCTTGCCAATAGAATAAAACCTCTATTAGACAATCTTATCTCTCCCAATCAAGGCGGTTTCATCAAAGGGAGACACATTTTGGACAATGTGATACTTGTTCAGGAGCCATGCACTCTAGATTCTAGAGGAAGGAGCAAGGGATGATAATTAAACTGGACATGTCCAATGCATTTGATTGGGTGAAACTCTCCTATCTCTATAAAGTTTTACTCTCTTTTGGGTTCAACCTGGCTTTTGTTAATTTGATCAAAGCATGTACCAATAAACCTTGGATAGCCCCACTAGTAAATGGGAGACCTACGTCATATTTTCAAGCAACTAGGAGGATAAGGCAAGGTTTCCCACTATCTCCTTTTTGGTACATTATGCTGGTAGATTCATTGAGTAGGAAACTAACTGTTGAAAGAAATGTTGGGACAATCCTGGGAATCCGATTATCGAAGGAATTAAACAATCAACCATGCATTATGTGCTTATGATTCTCTTCTCTTGGGAAGAGCTTCCTTGAGAATTGCAAGGGCTTTCCAAGAGATTCTTTAATGATTTTGCATCATCTGAAGAGCGTTGTTCAACAAAAGAAAAAGTGTTGTTTATGGATGGAATACTGATGAACAAACCATTCTTCGAATTGCTCGATTTTGAGGCTTTTATGGGTTTTCTTCATGGGATATAATCACTTATCTTGGTTTACCTTCAACATTAGGTTTCAACATATATTCTCTTCGGATCGATGTTATTAACAAGATTAAAGCCAAGATAACAGTATGGGGAGGACATTGGATTAATCATGTTGGTAAGTTAATCCTCATCAAATATGTTATTTCTTCACTTCCTATTTATCAGGCTTCTTTTCTTCTTGCCCCAAAGGCAATTATGTAGCAGGTTTCAAAACTATTTAGAGACTTCCTGTGGTAGGGTGGTAAAGGAAATCAGAGGAAATTCCATTTAGTAAGATGGGATATTGTGAAAAGACCATTGCTATAAGGTGGACTTAATATCTGAGAACCAAGTATGGTCAATTTTTCTCTTGGTGGCAAGTTTCTTTGGAATCTATACTCCAACAACTCCCATCCTGTAAGTTAGCTTCTACAGAAAAATATCGTAATGGTGTTTCACTAAGAAATCTCCAGAAATCTCTGTAGACAATGTTTTGAATTTTTTCAAAGACAGTTAAGCCGCGTCCCTGGGAATGGCAAACAGATTATGTTCTGGTATGATAAAATACTGGGCAATCCACGTCTCGAAACCATTCCCGATTTACTTCCTATTCATGAGTGGCTTATGCAACATGGAATGGTCAAGCTTAATGACATCTCCTCTTGGGATATTAAAGGGAATTGGACGGAGTGGGTTTTCCCAATGCTCCTAGTCTATTTGCTTCAACAAAAACAATAGTTCCTAGATTCGCTGAAGGGAATGGCCCCTGTAAATCTCTAGGCAGTTGATCATTGGAGCTGGGCAATATTTTACTCCTCGTCTCTTGGTTTTGCATATTTACAGTCAGTTCATCCCCAAATCCTTAATCAGACGATCCGGAAGCACGTTTGGGTAGCTCACGAGTTTCCTAAGGTTAATTTTTTCACATGGGTGATCCTGCAGAGAAGAGTTCTGACAGGTGAAAATTTAGTTAAGCGTGGAATTTTAGGCCCCCATAGGTGCACTATGTGTCATGAAGCCTGTGAAAACTCGGATCACTTATTTCTGGATTGTGTTTTTGCACAATCGGTTTGGGCGTCAGTACTTCAGGGACTTAATGTAATTGTCCCTGCACAGATTTATGTCATCACTCTTTTCTCCACTTGGAAAACACGGTATCCACGGGTGCTGAACAATAACAGTCTGTGGAATCAAGTATGGCTCTCCATCCCCAAATTTATTTGTTGGAAGCTGTGGCTGGCAAGAAATGATCTGATTTTTAACAATTATGAGCACTCCCCTTTGTCTGTTGTTGCCAAAGCTAAGGCTCTTTTAATTGAAGCATTGGGAAATTGCTCCTTTGAGGCCGACATCTCTCTTACAATTGAAGAAAGAAGTTGGTTGGGATCTCTGCTGATATGGGATAGGAACATGAAGAAGAACTTAGCTCGTCCAATTTATAGCCCTGCTTGGAAAATACAAATGTCCAAGTTAGAATTCCAAGTCTGGTGGAGAAAACAAGGAAAAGTAACGGTCTTCTTTTATGGCGCCTCCGAAGGAAATCCAGGAAATTCAGGTGCAGGTGGGGTGATTTACTCCCATGATGGATTAGCTAAAGACAGTTTCAGTTGGAGATTAGGACATAATACAAATAATCAGGGAGAAATTCTTGGGTTGTTCAAAGGATGTCAGATGGCGCAGGATCATGGAAATATGACTCTTCAAGTTTTCAGTGATTCAGAAATTTTAATAAAGATTCTGAATTCTGAGGACTATTTTAACAATCCGGCTCTCAATAATACTCTTCTCCGACTACGGGGGTTATTGCATACCTTCTCTTCTACTGTTTTTTCCACATTCTTCGCAGTTGGAATACGGAAGCAAATGCAGAAGCTAATGAGGGATGCAATTTGTCACAAGGAGTATTCAGAAAGAGTGTTGAAGCACCTTTGACTATATGTATTTCGTATTTGATTTGCATCTGATTTATGGAAATGTCAAGAGAGATTGTAATAGGGATAAGTGACATAAGACTCCATGTAATTCTGCTTGTTTAGGCTGAGGCCCAATCGATATTCTTAAAAAAAATAAAAAAATTAACCATTTCAGTTAAAAATAATAATAATAATAATAATAATAATAATAATAATAATAATAATAATAATAATAATAACATTTATAAATAATAAATAATGATTTTTTCACTTCACTCGCAATAAATTACCACCTTAACAAAAAATCATAATGTTTTATGCTTTTTATACCAAAAATAATAGTAGTATATATATTCTAGGTTCCGACATTTTTTGTTAGTAAATTTTTTTTATTATAAAATCTAAATTTAAAATGTTTAAATTATATTTTTTAATATATATAGATTCACTACCTTTGTTTTTTGGAAAATTTTGAAAGTGATGGTAATTCAAATGTGATGGAGCATTTCTGTATTAAATTAAAAGAGTTGAAGAAAGAAGTTGTTTTGTGGACAAGAAATAAAGAGATTGAGAACAGAGCTACTTTAAAACAAACATAAGTAGAAATTGTTGGTATTCTCTTGTCAAATTCTACAGGCCATGGTTCAGATTTAGTATTAAAGAAACTTTCAGCTCTTTAACACATTCAGGATGAAATTCTCTTGAAAAATGAAGAAAAGTTAAGACTCAAAAGCAGAGCCATCTGGTTAGAAGCTGGCAACAAAAATTCCAAATTCTTCCATAATTATGCTTCTTTTTGAAGAAATATAAATGCTATATGGAAGATTAATGACAATAACGACACATTGACTTGCTTTGAGGATAAGATCAAATTGGCAGCAACATCTTACTTTAAATCTTTATTCAAAGATCATCAAAGGCTCTTATTGGTAATCATTTAAAAGTATTGGAACCCTATCCCTCTTTCTTTTCAAATGAAGAAGGATCTGACTTAGGTAGAGAAATTACTCTGGAGGAAATTCTGAACGTTTTGCATAAGTTTGCAAAGGACAAGAGTCCTGGTCCATACGGATGGACAGTAGAGTTCTTCTTGGCTTTCTTTGACATTTTAGGGAAGGATTTACTTGAGTTAGAAGAATTTTCTAGAAGAAAAGGTTTTATGTTTGGAGCCCTTAATGCAACATTTATCACTTTAATACCCAAAAAAGACGATCCAGTCTCTTTCAATGATTTCAGGCCTATAGCTTTGTGCAACTTAATATACAAAATGATTTTAAAGATTATTGTTGATAGGCTAAAGCCTTTTTTCTCTAAATTTAAATCCAAAGAACAGTTTGGTTTTTTGGATAACAAGAAGATTCTAGATGTTGTAGGGACTATCCAGGAATGTTTACATATTGTTAAGTCAAAAAACATCAAATCGGTGGTTATGAAGCTCAATTTATCCAAGGCATATGACAAGGTCAACTGGGACTTTCTAAGATTGGTTATGCTACAAATTGGCATCCCTGCTAATGTTATAAACTGGATAATGGCTTGTATCACCACTCCTAATTTTGTTGTTTTGATAAATGGTTCCACAACATCTTTCTTCATAAGTACTAGAGGACTAAGGCAAGGTTTCCTTCTCTCCCCTCTGTTATTTCTTATTATTATTGAAGGGCTTAGCAGAATTATCATTAAAGCACGGGAGAATGGTTATTTTTTCAGGTATAAAATGCTCATAAAAAGTCTTAATTACTCATTTACTTTTTGTAGATGATGTGATCCTATTTGGTCATGAAAATATTAATGAATGGAAGACTATGCTTTCTCTTTTGGATGTTTTTTGCAATGCTTCAGGTATGGATATTAGCTCTGAAAAATCATGCATTTATACTCACAATATTCAACAAGACTGCTTAAATGAACTAAATGATCATTTCCAGTTCAATTTTGAGGAGCTAGAGTTGAGTTTTAAATATTTGGGCTTCCATATAAAACCTAAGTGCTACAGAATGAAGGACTGGCAATGGATTATTAAAAAAATTGACAAAAGGATTTCAAATTGGCCATACAGATTTCTAACTCTTGGTGGTAGATTAACACTGGTTAAAGCCACTCTTCAAAGCATCCCTGTATACATGTGTTCTATGATAAAACTTCCAGCTTTAGTCATCACATCTATAAGAATTTTTTTTTTTTCATTTTCTATGGTATGGATCAAATGATGAAAGAAAATTCCATTTAGCCTCATGGGAATTATTAGCTACTCCAACGGACCAGGGTGGGTGGGGCATAAAAAATCTGTTAGTATTCAATTATGCTCTTTGTCTTAAATCTCTTTGGAGATGTATTTTTTCTTAGAGTTTGTGGAGTGAGGTAATGAAATCAAAATATTTGAAGAATTTCCCTGTCAACTCCTGGATTGGGAAGTTTGATTTTTATTGTGCTAATGCATTCGTTATTTGAAGCAATATGATGAAAGTAATTCACTGGCTGAAAAAAAAGCATAAGCTGGAATATTGGGAATGGGAAAAATATTCTTATTGGCATTGATCCCTTTATAGGGGATGGTGAACAACCCTATCTCCCAACTGAAATTATAGAGCATCTTGATTGGATTGGTATGAAGACTTTGAACATTATGGCAAGACCAAAGTGGGCTATTGTTAATGGTGACTACTGGTTAAATGCAAGAGACTTGGGTCTTAGTGGTTAGTGGGCAAACAAATGGGATTCTTTCATTGAAATCCTGCAGCTTGCTGAAATAAAGCTCAACAATGAAAAACACGCTCTGGTATGGTCTGAAAACAAGAAAAATGGGGTCTTGACTGCCAAATTGGCATATGAGTTTATGATAAAGAAAGTTAGTCATATGGAGGTTTACTGGTGGTCCAAAGGATTGTGGAAAAGGAACATCCCAACTAAATTAAGGTGCTTCTAGTGGCTGAGGACAAAATCCTTACTTGGCAAAATTTATTGAACAGAGGTTGGCAGGGCCCTAGTATCTGTTTTTTGTGCAGGAATGAAGGTGAATCCACTTCTCATTTATTTATGGGTTGTCCTTTCTATTCGGATGTTTGGAAAATTATAAAACATCATCTAGGTATCAGTTCTAGCTGGGGAAATGGCAGTTTAGAAAACTCTTTTCAAAGCTGGTTTACTAAGGAATATTCTTATAAACTATTTCCTATATTTGTTTCCTGGTCTATCTAGATTTCTAGGAATTCTTCTGTATTTCAAGATATTCGGCCAAATGTCCATCTTTGCAGCATGAGAAGTTTGAATATTTTTAAGGAACATGTGAATATTGGCCTCAATAGGATCACCAAAAAGCTATATAATCCTGCAAAGGTTTCCATTGGAGTAGTGGGGTATTTTGATGGAGCATCCAAACTGTTTAGCTGTGGCTGTGGTGTTGTTCTTAACCTAAGCAAGGATCACTTTTTGTATGTCAGTTTTGGGGGGGTTTCGGGGTCAAATACAAAAGTTGAACTGTTAAGTCTATATGGACTTCTTTTTATAGTTTCCTATCTTGGAATTTCTGATATCAGTATATATGGTGACTCAAAAATCATTATTGATTGGAAGAATGGCTTCTCAAAGCTGCAAGTTCTATCTCTTAGTCATTGGATCCATAAAATCCAACAAATCAAAAAATCATTTGCAAGCATAACTTTCAGCCATATCTCTAGATACTTTAATAGTACAACAGACTCTCTTTCGAAAGAAGCACTCTAATATGTGTTTGGTTTTGCAAGTATTCATGGATATATGGAAGGAAAGAAGACCTTTGAAGGTCAATTTGATCTAAAGAAGCATTTTTTAAAGCAGATTATGAAGTTGTTAGACCATAGAGTAGGTCTAATTTGTTCTTTCTGGTTAGAATGTTGAAGCACTGAGAGTAGGTCTTCTTTTGACTTTTTGGACAGTTGTTGAAGAAATGAAGGAAATAGTTTTGCTAAACTAGTTTGAAGATTGACTTAGATGGGATATGAGTTGTAAGCTCTGAAAAAACATATTTTCAAAAGCTTTTTGTAAAAGACACTTATGAAGGAAGTTATATTTACTTGATTTAATATAAATAGAAGAAAAGTTTTTATTTTTTGAAAAAAATATTTTTATGACACTTAAATTTTTATAATTAAGTGTAATTATAAAATAATATAAAGATTTCTAACTAAACTTA
>LPNX010277022.1:111360-144352 GCA_001517045.1 Pseudotsuga menziesii
AAGTTGGTTTTCGGACCACTGTAGCAGCGTCGTCCCTCTGCGTTTTTATTGCCTCGCACCTAGGCAATAGAAAATTGCCACGTTTAGGTTTAATTTTTTAACATGGTTTCATTCTTCCATTGCGATGCAAAGCATGCAAAATGCGTGAAACTATCAGTGATGATCTAGGCGGTAAATAAGGGAAGCCACTAGACTTGCCAGTGAGAACCAGGTTGTCGAGTGTATGTGGAGGATGAGCGTGCAGTGGAGGGAGGAGAGTAGCCAGAGGAGGAGGCTTACTGTGGTGAGAAATGGTGCAAAAAACTACCAAAAGGCCAGCCTGTATTATCAGATCAATTACATGACTGCTACCTGTTTGTTATTCTTAGCAGATCCCTTGATTTTCTGAAGCAACAGACGTCCGAGGATTGAAATGAGCTTCCTTGAGGAAGTATTTGAACTATGAACTATGGAGGATTTTTCAATTCTATTCATCTAATTGATTGCTGCCATGGAACCATATTGGCCTTCAGGGTACTTGGGTGTTTTTGCAATGAAGAGTCGTGGCATATCGTGAGTTACTTCACTACTAATTTGTTATTCTCGTTTTGTTAATCTTTCAAATATGAATAAGGTGGGGTTTGTTTTTTCATAGATCTTGGGAAACCTCAACCTGTCTGGAGATGAGCGGAACGTATTTATAGCATTGGGCTCAACCTATACTCCCTCTTGAAGCAGAGTTCTTGCATTGTGGATTGAGGAGGAATATGGGAGCTAGAAGAGAACACCGAATTTCACTTTCAATGATAATAATGACAAAGGAGTGGCAACTCCATATTCTCCACGGGGTGGTACTAGAAATTTCAAAGCCCTGAAGAAATCTGATCTCACTGTGGTTATCTTTGGCTCCTCCCATCAAACATTCAAGGAGTGCGTCACTCAATTGATATTTGGTATTTTATTTGCCCTTTCTTTTTCTTTTTCTTTTTTCTTTTTGCTTTTTTAGCTATCGATTCTGAAATGGGTATGTTTTGGTGGTCAGTTGATAATGTTTTGTAGAGCACTGATACCTGATTTCTTTTATTCCATTCCTGCCATCGATTAAAAAAATGGATTTTAGTTGACAGAATCGGTCAATATTGTATAGAACAAGGGCATAATAGGAAGCCATTGAGATCGAGACGATGGTATTCTTCTGATGACAATAATACCTGTAAGACAACTGTTAACTTAGAGTGGTTCAGAGTTCCTTGAACAGATTAAGGGGAGTAGATGGTAGATGAACTCCATCATTTTCAGTTCTATAACAAATTCTTTCATTTATTGGTTGTACAGTCGAAATGCAGGTCAGAAGAATGAACAACCAATCAATTAGTTTGGAAGGCAATAATGAGTTGGCAACAGGAGTTCCTCCAAAATGAGGAATGATTCTTCCATTTCAACCACTAGCCATGTCTTTTGAAGATGTCAATTACTTAGTTGACATGCCCCCTGCATGGAATTTTATCCCTAAGACTGCTCTATTATGTGATTCAACAATTGCCTATTTTTGTGCCTTCTCTTACTTGAAGGGTTTGGCTGACAAGTTCTGAATATGTCTGCAGGAGTTGAGGGAACAAGTTGCTGAAGATAGACTTGAATTGCTCCGAGATGTTACAAGGGCATTCAGACCTGGTGTTCTTATAGCATTGATGGGGTCAGTGGTGCTGGGAAGACAACTCTAATGGGCGTCTTAGTTGGAAGAAAGACTGGATGATACATTGATGGTGATATCCCAATCTCTGGATTTTCAACTACTAGTATGGATGCTAGAGAAGTTGAGATTGTGATGCAAACTATTCGTAATCCAGTAGATACTGGAAGGATTGTTTTCTGTACGATTCATTAGCCTAGCATTGACATCTTTCAATCTTTTGACGAGGTAAACTAAGGTTTAGATTATAAGTCAATGTGTATAGTTTGTTTCAGAGTTTGGTGTTGATTTCTAGTTTACAATGATGGCTTCAACTCCTGTTAATGAAAAGAGGAGGGAGAGCAATTTTCTTTGGGCCATTGGGCCAGAATTCCCACAAGGTTGTCGAATACTTTGAGCTAACGACTTATAGATTTTTGTAGTCATTAGAAAATGAAAAGAGTTTGGAACCTAGCACTGATAATTTAATCCCTAAATGTGAGTTAATTTTTTGATTTTCATCATGAAAAACTGCAGGCCATTCCAGGAGTACCAAAGATCAAAGATAAATACAACCCAGCTACATGGATGCTGGAAGTTAGCTTTATTGGTGCTGAACATGGTTTGGGGATAGAATTTGTAGAGCATTACAAGAACTCTTCCCTCAATAAGTAAGCATTAAAGTTATTTATATTTTTCCAGCAGAATCCTTATGTTTACAATGTTTAGCATTACAAGAAGTTTACAAGACACAAAGATGTCATCTTGAAACTCACATCTAATATTTCATTTGTTTCTTTGCTATAAAGACAGAACAAAGCATTGGTGAAAGAGCTTAACATTCCACCTCCAGGAGCGAAGGATCTTTATTTTGCAACCCAGTACTCACAATCATTCTTTGGACAGCTCAGTTCCTGCCTGTGGAAGCAATGGTTGACTTACTAGCGGAGTCCTGATTATAACATTGTTTGATACACATTCACATTTGCGTGTGCTCTAGTGCTAGGAACAATCTTTTGGAAGGTTGGCACAAAGATGTACTTGAGATTTAACTCTGTAAGACAAATTACTGTCCAAAACATTAAGTTGTTTGGATTAACGAATCACAAAAATGTTTGATGCTTATACTCTATATGTTATGGACTCCCGATCTTCCCAGATACTAAGAAATAGGTTGACTACATATTAGGGACAACAACAATGATCTTTTTACTGTTGAAAGGGCTTTGTTTAGCGCATTATATTCTTGGGAGTTAACAATTGTTCATCTGTACTGCCTGTGGTTGCAGTAGAGAGAACTATGTTCTACAATAAAGGGCTGCAGGGATGTACTCTGCATTGCCCTATGCTCTGGTTCAGGTTGGTTCAGGTTGGTTCTGTTTTATTGTTTCATTTTATTTTAAATCCTAACTGTCCACATTCGAATTCTCCATGGTCCAAAGTAACGAGAAATACTTATTTCTAAGAAGAGCATAATGGTATACTTTCAGAGCCCTGCTGAAATATTATAGTTTTCTTAATGAATCTCATTTCCAAAAGTAGAACCCGAAAGCTATATATACATCTCTGATTTCAGTGAAACCTTGTGTGTTTCTGTAGCCACTAAATCTCTATATTTCATAATGTAATTGGAAAGAGTAGATACGTTTGTGAAAGGAGATATATCAAATTTGTATTCATCGAAGTCTATTGTGAGAATGACATTGGAATATCTAATGTTCTATCGCTAAGCTTCCCTTTCTTGATGAATATGAGCTAGCCTATCTTCATTCTTGTGTTTTCATCCAAAGGAGTTCTTCCTGCTCCTCTTCCACTAACAATTCAATGTCTCAATATTGATCCCTAGAGTATATGTTGCATTCAAGAATCAAGATAGAAAAATCAAATAAATTGCACTTGGTATATTGATCTAGGTTACTGAAATCTATGAATTTCCAAACTCTAAAAAAATAATGAACAAATTTAAAGATTGCAGTCTACTTAAAGAATACTCTATATACAAAAAGAACATAACAAAGACAGTTATTTTTGGGCTTAACTATCAAAGGGGCATGTGTACGTCAGTATCAACAATTGCAAGGTTTTTAGGCTCCAAAATAAAGGTCGAGGAAACTAGGCTATGAGCCAAATAAAATTGGATAGACTGAAGAGCACTAGCCCTTATATAATACACTTGATTTTTAACTGTGTAATCCTTTCCTTGTGCCAACGGAATGTGTAGTTATAATCCAACCCTCGTAAAATGAGCATAGCTAAGATCCACTCCTTATTGGCATCTCAGGTTACTCCCACCCAATTATTGCAATCCTCTCCTACATTTACTCATCTTGCATTAAGAAAGTGTTTGGATTTCTTTATTCATGTCCTTGCAAGGCGAAGGCAAGTGGGAGGCAACAAACTCCAATACTTTACAAGGTAAGCCATTCATAGTACCTATCAAGAATTAAGTTTAGCATGTCTGTGTTTGTCAATATTTGATTTTTCAGTTGTTTCTGTATATAGTTTTGTTGGTTAGGCATGGTCTGATATTTTAGATATGTCTCTTATACCTCGTTCTATAAATACTATCCTGCTTTAGGATAAAGGGTTTGAAATTCTTACCTTTGTTAAATTCCAATGCAAAATTGTTGTCTCAGGACCAAATATGCTACATTGATCACACCAAACAGAGTTAGAGATAGTTAAAAAAATGTTCTATAGATCATTTCCATAGCATGAGCAACCTGTGAGGGTGAAGTAGGAGGTTTAAATGTCAAATGACCTTGGTAGTAATGTTGAAAGGTACACGATAGAGAGTGATCTCCATAGAAAGTCCAAACCAAGTATTAAGAGAGTGCCATAATAGGAAAATGGTGGCAGTTAGCAAACCTTCCGGTGAGGGTTGAAGTGGTAGGATTTCTTGTGAAAACTTGCTAGAGAATGTATAGATCTGAAGTGCTAGAAAAATGTAGATTCAAACTCATAGCTTAGAAAGAAAAAATGCCGAGAAGTTATGGTTGTTAGAAGGTGAACGAGTCTGTCATGCCTTGTGTGAAATTTGTTGAGTTTGAAAACGTGGAGATGACAAAAAAGGCAATTCATACACCTTGTCGAGTTTTACCTATATTAGCTATTAAGGCATAATAAATTACATCATATCACCATCCATACATGTCATGTTGCACACCAATTTTCCGAATTCAAACTTTCTCTTTAACTCCAACAATTTATGACGTTTGCTGATACAGGCGAAAAATAAAAATTGAGAATTGTTCCACTTGAATCCATGCAGAGGGATGCTTGTATTTGTTTTCCATGTTAATGAGTTGTTCCAGCTTTAATTGCTAGAGAAAACTCTGTTGGAAACAACAATTATGAACAGTTTGCACAATTAAACTCTCAAATTAAAACTAAATATATAACAATTCAAACCAGCAATGAATCCACTGTCAAATATCAAATCGTTATCTTTCCCATCCTGCCTCCCATGTTCGTCCTCTTGTGGATAGGATATCTTCTCATCTTCCTCACCATGATATTTATACTACATTTCAACCAAGGGACAACTCCTAACACATATGAAAATGGTTGATGTCAATAGCCATTGTGGATTATCCTTCCTGTCCCGACAAGATCAAAAAACTCTGCACCGTTTTATAGGATGTAACTATTGTCTTGATAAAATTTGAAGTTAAACATTGTCCATGACTTCCTACATATTCGAAGAAGCTCAAATCATTACATATTAGACTTTACTGACAAATTTTCTCTATGGTCCTTTCACAGCTTTGGCAAGTTCACAGCCCTTGCATTAACATTATACATGCTGGAAAACAAGAAATGCCTACATAAGGGACATGGGGGAACAACTCTGGTGTGATACAATTGCCTAGATATGCTGATGTCGCAGACCAAAAATGCCCAAATGAACTTGTGCAGTTATTGCTAGAAGGTTGGAGATCAAGCCAAAGAGACCTACTTGAGAGGCAAAATGTGAGCCTTTTTTCGAAGAAGGGCATGGTGTTTGTCCTATAGATATTTGAAATGTGTTTTTCCTATAGATATTTGATTTAACTAAAACCATAAATCAAATTAGTTTTCAAAGAGACTTGAACACAAAATAAAAGAAAAAAAATAGAGAAGCTAGAACATGGACAAATATGTTAGAGAATATGCTAATAACCTTATGGATGATTTCTTCATAAAGTGACGCTGCTTGCTTCGGTTGGTAGTTGAGATTTTGAACTTATTGTCATTTCATTAATAAAGGTTGTTTAAATTGGAACTAGCCACTTTGGCATTAAGGCAATGGAAAATTTTGTTACAAGTAAATTGAAGCTCGACAATATACTTTATTTAACACCTAAAAAAGATAATTGGTGTTGTACCTTAAGACTATTATATGTTGAAGTCATTGGGCTTGTTTTTAAAAACCAGTTTAAACCCTGAGGTAAACATTCAGTGTGATGGTAAGTCATTGGTCTTGATTTTTACAACCAGTTTAAACCCTGAGGTAAACATTCAGTGTTATGGTAAGTCATTGGGCTTGATTTTTAAAACCAGTTTAAATCCTCAGGTAGACATTCACTGTGATGGAGAACCTCTAGGAATGATTATAATAACATACATAAAGTCTAACAAAGGAAGCATTGCATATAGCATTGCCAATTCAAAAGCAAGCATAAGAACTAACAAGGATTGCTTTTGTCCTTACTCGCTTTACTGTTTAAGGCCAGATTTGATTGGTGTCTTTTATGCTGCCCAATACATCATTACTGTAGCTCAATGTATTTTATCAAAGGGGCAGATCTGATCTATGTACAACAGTCCTTCTTTAGTCATCATTCGGGGGGTTTATAAATGCATTATTACCTCATTCAAACTGAGTTATAGCCACACAATATTTGGGACTGTTTTGTGAGTATACTTGCAAGGTTCACGAGTCTTATTACTGTTGTTATAACGTGTGGTATCTCTACTCTTAAGCCTCATTGATATACGATTGAAGAAGTTACTTGATGAATTCAAGGTCATAACTTTTAACTGGATGGTATACTACTATTTGGAATGATAAATAGGAAATTAAGGATTGAATGTTAATATTTTCTTGTCATATCTTTGGCATAAGTACCTGTTACCTAGATTCCCAAATGGAGGATTTCGTGTAGTAGGAGTGGGATCCAACACATCGATGACAGGTGGATACTGTGTTACCAATGGTGGTATCCTACTTCTCAAATAAAATCGCCTTGGTAGAAATAACAATTGTCATCCACTGCAATTTTTATTTCCACCCTAGGAGAAGCAAAGCAAAGCAAACCATCTGCACCCTGTAATAAAAAAATAGATAGCTCCACCTCCAAGAAAATAAATTTTTGTATCTAATGGAGTACGTGAAATTGAGAGGAGATAAAATATGATTGGTAGGCAAGCGATTTTCACTCTTGTTTGTAGGTTGTTTGTACATGGATTTCTCATGAAACAATGACCTTATTATTATGAGTATGATGAATCATTATTTTCATACCATGAGGATTTACTTGGGGTAAGGCATTTCAGTCATGGTGACTGTTCTATGTTTTAATTGCACCAGTGAGGTTCCGAACTCACCAAACTAACCCTCTTCCTCTCCAGTTTAGATCCACAAAAACCCCCATAGAAGAAACTATCAGAATAAAAAATCTAGAGGAAGAGCCTTACAACATCTGTCCGAAGAGAAACGTAGCAGAAAAATGGCTGGGAGAACTAGGAGTAAAGATTGGTTGAGATGGTAGAGCGGGAAATGCAAAAGCTCAAATGGGAATGACACATCGATCAAATCGTCTACATCACCAAGGGATGTGTTCGTGTGGTTCTGTGTGATTGCAAAGATGAGGTCTGATTCTATGAAGGGGACCTCGTCAGATACCCGAAGTGGTTGGAGGTTGCTCTGTACTTTTAGGGGCCGTATGAGGAGTGCTATCATTTTCTCGCATATGGGGACAAATTCTCTCTTTCAGTTAAGTAAATTCACGCCTTAAACCCTAAACCATATGCCCTAAGCCACAAAGCCCTAAACCCCCAAAGCCATATATCCTAAACCCTTCACCCTGCAACCCTAAATCAGGATTGAACAAATCACCGCTCTTTCTATTGCTTCACTAAGCATTGTATTGTGCTTATCGTCTTTTATTTATTTTAAATTTTGATTTTTATTATAATCCCTGTACATTGTGATTGTTGTCACCCAAAAACAGTCTGAGCTTTAACCCATGGCAGCAAAGGCTTATAAGTTTTGCTGGAAAGCACCATGGTGTTACATCCTTTTACTTCACTTGATTCATTCATTTTTTTAAGGAAACATTTTATAAGAAAAAATTATAGGTTTCCAAAGCTACAAGTACAAGTATTCCAATCTTTTAAATAGGGAACGAGTATGTTAGAGGTACACATATAAAACATAACTAAAATTTATGGAAATCAATGATAAATCAGTGATTCATAATCTTTTTAATATGAAATTCATCATTCAGTTTCAAAGTCAAACATCTTCCATTCCTTGATCATTCATGATTCTTATTCAACCAAGTCAAACATTTTTACGCCAATAGGCATTTTCTTTCCTGAGGTCGGCTTTGTGAGGATTGATATTATTGAATATACACAGATGGTTTAATTTTTTTTTATCTATTTAACACACATACAAAGAGACTTGAGAGAGAACTGTTTTAGGCAAACATGGACCCTGCAAGATTCTTAATTTATAGGTGACAAGTTGGATTCAATTTTTCCTTCATTGAACACAGATCCAGAGGAGGATTTCCCTCCTTTAGCTGCCCATACAGAATCGTTACCTCTTCACGGTTGCTAGACTTGAAATGTTGCCTTCTTGTCTTGCTTGAATTTTATTTTTAACTTTTTTAGCTAGGTCATGCCACATCCCATCTTTCAAGGGAATACACAACCACTCTCTAGTCTAGTGTGGTCAAAACATTCATAAGTTGCGCTTCAGTCATTTCCACATTTCTTGACCTTGGCTTGAACTGATAAAGGTTGCATGTAGTCTGTTTGGGGGCTACTTCCTTTTTGGATAGGACAAACCTAGACTATGACTTCTATGTAAATACTCTATGTACTTTGAAATTAGTTTTTATGATTTTGCATACTTAATAACAATTTGGTTATTATTTTTCTTGAAAACTGAAGAAGAATCTCCATGACAAAATGACTCCATTTGATTTCTATGCAGCTTGTATAGTAGGAGGTGTTTTCAGCCGCGGGCTCACGCATACTGGCCTCACTCCCCTTGATCTCCTCAAATGAAACATGCAGGTATTATTACTCTGGTCCTGCTTGGTCAGTCCAGCTCGGTAGCTCTAAAAACAATTCTAAGAAAAAGGTTATCTGATAGGAGTGAAAGCTTGTTCCCACACTTTATTTGTGAATTGTTAAAAGTTTGTATTGAGCTTTTCTGTAAACCTATTGAGTTTGTCAAACACTACTTGGTCAAATTACTTTTGTTTTTCATATTAGTTTTGTTGTCGCAGGAAAATCCATCCATGTATAGGAGCATTAGGGGAGGATTTGGTAAGTTGGCGAATAAACATGGCATTGGGGCCTTATTCACGGGATGGTTGCCTACTGTATTGGGGTACAGTGCTCAAGGTTCCTTCAAGTTTGGATTCTATGAATTCTTCAAGCTATCTTATTCGGGTATATTGGGACACAAACACAAGAGAGAATCATACCTTAATATATTTTACAGGATCTGCTTCTGCAGAGTTTATTGCCGACGTAGCTCTGTGCCCATTTGAGGCTGTCAAAATTTGGGTGCAAACACATTCAGGTTTTACAAAGGGTTTCTTAGAAGTTCTTGCCGAGATATTGGCTTTCGAAGGATTTCGTTGGCCGACTTCCTTGAATGAGCCACAACAACCATACCCTTCACATCACTCCCTTCAGCACTTCTGATACTCCATTGATCAACATTGCATTTGACCACCTCATGAGCATGCCTCTTTCCTATGTTGAAATTGATAATCCATTGAGACACATTCCACGTCACCTTCTCATCATCAATCTCTATGTCCGACAACCCTCAAAGATGGTTTTTTATATCATTAAGCAAAAAAAAAAACAATGCAAAAATGCAGATGCAAAAACATGTTCCCTTCTTCGAAGCTATCAACCAACCCGATTAGTCTTTTACTCATGGATTAAAAAAAAAGTCATAATTTGTTCTTTATAAATAGGTTATAGTTTTCTTTTCTTGGTTTTAGAAAGAGGTAGTCCCTGTTTTCTACTTTTCTAAAGGACACAACCAAACATAGTAGTCATTTTTTCTTTGTTTGTTTGACATTAACCTTTTTACACATAAATTGTATTCCCTTAAGTAGCTTTCTCTTGTTGGAAGAGGGACATTTGAAGGTCTCTTATTTTCATGGTATCTTAAGAAATACTTATTGTTAAATTAAATAGAATTACATGTAAACAAATATGTTTACATCTACAAAACAACTAACATACAATATTTATGCTCTTCTTCTATTTTTTTAGCATACATTTACTAGAATATGTAGAACTTAAATTACTTTTAATGATTACTTATGCAATGTCCATTTATTATTTCTGCTTTCACTTAAAGTAAGTATCATTTTTTGAGAAAAAAAAAATCTACCTTGTGTGGTGTTAGCTAATTTTGAAGTGTGTTAAGCTCTATTGTTTCAAGTAAAACAATTAAAACATAAGTATGAAGTAGATCAATTAATGCATAAATACATACATGTTGGAAATAGCTTTTACTTATGCAAGTACCAATGCATCTTCAGTTCGACTTTTCTTGTCATACAGTGATGACATAGAAAAAATGTCTACATACCTTGAGAGAAAGAATATAGTAAAGCCCTTTGTTGACCCATAACTATTCTCTTGTCTTCCTTTTGTTAGTCAATGCCCTTAACTTGAAGTAAAACACAATGGTTGTAGCCTGTTTGCGGGGTGATTCCTCATGGATACTACATATCTATACTAGCCTTTTTTTTGTCTTCCTTTTGGCTTGAACATGCCTATGGTTATCTTCTCCTGACAGGCTTCACCTGTTTGAATCCTTCTTCCTCTGCGTTGTCTTTCTTATGCCTTGCACATGTCTATACATGTATGTCTTAAACCCTTGATCGTACGTCAAAATTATTGTTAGGACTAACAATATGACCTTTCGTACCCTATTCTAAATCAACCTAATCTTTAATTTATTTTATTAGAAACTATCCTACAACTTAGGGATTACCTAAGGGAATTTTTTAGAAGGGTTTCAAATATTTACATTTATCTTTCACTCCTCCATTTGTATGTGGCACCTGGGCAAGAGATAAAAACATATCTACTCCTCTTTCTAATGTAGACTTGTTTGCTGCTCTTTTGATTTATGAGCTTTCTTTTGCTTAACGACCATGGTTACTTCTCCTTTTCCTTGACGCCTAGGTTTATTTATTATCTTGGAGTGGGCCATGACAACCATGTTTATCCTTGGGGTGTTTGTTGAGACCACTCTAGAATTCGTCCTCTCTTCCTCCAACCCAAATTCCACATGTGTCCTTATGCTTTGTTGACTCGTGTCCTTTAGGCTCTTCGTCTACTCCGTTTGGATTTCTTAAAGCCCACGGTTTCTTTAGCTTCTCCAGCCACTTCTTCCCCACACCAAAGCGGTTTATTCCACTTCTCTGGTGGGCTCTCTTCGCACCATGGTTTCTTCTGCTCCTCCAGTGGTCTACCCTCACTTCGGGTGGTTCTTCTCTTTATCCAATGGACTCTCCTTCGCCTGCTGCTTGTCGTACTGGTCACAATAAAGTTGAACCTATTAAACCCCAAAATGAAGGTGATAGATAGCTTTCTTTGAATTTTTCTCGAACCGGCACTAAAGAGTTTTGTAACAAATACTGATGCCTCAACCATCTAATCACCCTTCAGTACTTTCATTGGGTAGACGGACTGCATGGGCATATAAGATGGAATTTTCCATTTTCACATGTGTTCTTATCAAACATGTGTTTCATTCTTTACAGTTATAACAACACATTGGAGTCTTTTCTTCATGAGATAAATTTCTCCCATGCCATCGCATGTTCGGTGTATAATGTGATGTTAGTTGGAAAACCCTATTCTCTATTGTGTAGTAATCTATTATGAGTTGGACTATTCTCTATCTTTTGATAAATTGAAGTGTTCCATTTTGTTGTGGTATTAATTTCAATCTTGCTCTACCTCATTTTAATGTTACATTTTTTGTCTTCTTTTACCCTCTAACAACCACCTTATCGGTGTATTATTGCACCTCCTTGGGGCAATTGCTAGTTTTATTGAAATTATAATAAATGGGAAGATAGATGCAACTGTAAGTACCATTTGTCAAGTTATCAACGCAACGAAACCTAATGGAAAGCTACTTATTATTATATATTTTTATTGTCGCACGTGAGGTCCCTTTAAAATTTTTAGTATTTGGCGGTGATGTTATGATAGCTTATCATTACCAAATCTTTCAACTCCATTCTATTCTTAATTGAACTAGTTTTTAACCTTTCAAAGGGATTTAAACCAATTCAATGTTTAAATCATTTTTAATAAGTGTAAATTTCTTAATTCATTATTATTTACGAAAATTATTTATCAATGTTTTAATTCGAGTTTGATTTTGTATTTGTTATCATATTTTTATAGCTATTCAAAGTATGGATATGCTTAAGTACTTAATGTATAAGTGCAAGACTATTAAATGTTAGAGATAGAGATCCCTTATGTTTTGCCTAGTCTCTTAATGCTTCAACCTCTTTCTTATGGGATTAGAGTTTTAATTTTCTTTGTCTTTTGAAGCCTTTGTGGGCTTCTCTTCGTTCTATTGGGCACTCTCTAGTCTCTCTTTGTATCAATTTTACAACCTTTGAAACTTCTTCTTTTGGAAAGACCTCGTCTAATATGGTTTCTTGATAGTTGGATCTTTTGTCCCTCTATTTTTGGGATTTCCAACAATCATTTTATAAGGAGAATAAGGGCTTTAAAGACCTTCGCGGATTAGTTGAGCTCTATTAGCCAACGATCGTTCCTTCTGACAGGATCTATGGTCAATTTTTTGTTTCAGAGGAGGGTCTTGATGAGCTGTATTCTCTTGGTATTAATGGCTATGGTATGGTTTCTATATCTAATATAGTTTCCCCTCCCTCCCCCTCCCTTTTTTAATGGTGGTTGAACCATATGTGCATGATTCTTCTATGGCGGGGACTAAAATATTTGAGCCTCAGAGTTTGCTCAAAATTAAGGACTATGTTGTTTCTATAATTACACTTCCCTCAATTCCAAAATCCTCATGTTTTTCTTTGAGGTCCAGAAGCTTCTCCAAGGATATCAATGGGCTTGGTGTGGGAGGGAGTTCTTACCTCTCTTTCCCAAATTTCTCTTATAAACTTCGGGGAAAAAGATTTATCATGTCATCGACTAGGAAACATGAAGTTTTAGATGTTGGTGTGGGTAGGAAAAAAACACTAAAGGGGTTGCTTAGAGCATGCAAGCCCATGATCAAGGTTACCTAATGTTGATTCTCTCCTTTGATTATAAAGGGTTAGGGATACCCTCAAAGAAAAATTCCCCTAAATAGTTGATTTTGTTGAGAAGGCCATCTTTTTTTTTCTTACAAGAAGCTTTGGCTATTGGTGATAATATCTTAGTTGATCTTAGAAGTTTACTCCTTGGTTGGGATTTCATATGTGTTAATGCTTCTGGTAGATTTGTGGGTTTGATTACTGGTTGGATCACCAATTATTTTATGTGTACTATTTGTTGGTCTATTCCTTCAGGCCTAAGGGCAAGACTTTTTTTGAGGGAGATTCCCATTACCTATTCTTTTATGAATATTTATGGGCCTTATAACCAGCATATGGAATTATGGGATAGATTTTTTGGTGCATATTATATTATTGTGGATAGCCTCATTCTTGGTGGAGACTTAAACTTTTCTTTGGGGGAGTTCGAGATCTGGGAACTACATGCTCAAAGGGATCCTTTAACTGATTACTTTATCAGGAAGGTGGAAGATCATTCCCCTTTTTATGTTCCTCTAGTTTTAATGAGACCCACTTGTCGTAACATGAGAACTAGATATGCAATGATCGCAAAAAGATTGGACATATTATTAATAAATGAAGGTATTCTTAGATCGGTGGTCAGTATCAGGCAATGGGTTGGAAAAGGGGGGAATTCTAACAATTTTCCTATTTATCTTGAATTAAACCAAGTACAAAACTATAATGTCCCCCTCTAATTAAGCATCCAAAAACACCCGCTAACCTACTTAATTCCCATAGGTTTGAGTGGGTATTGCATGAGAGGGAATCGAATGAGGGAATTTGATACTTAGAGCAGGACATGACATTCATTCAGTGTCAAGTCATCAGTCGGATAAAAGAAGCCTTGTTTCTTTAGGCTTAAAAGTCAACATCAAAATAGAATTGCATGCATGCAAAAGTGAAGCGAAAACCCTAAAAGTGGCATGCAAACCCTAAAAGTACATGAGACTCTATTTAAGAGGGTTACGAGACCAAAGCAGACATCTATTATTATTATTGATTGATTTTGGAGTTTCGAGTAGTAGCACAGCGTGCAGCCGCACCAGTTGGGGTTGGAGACGGTGTCTTCAGCTAGCGAGGGTTCGACAGTGAGATATATGCCCTAGTCTCTTATTGGGATAGATCATCCAGGTTTGTCCACTACATCCATCATATACTTCAATATTTGGAGATTCGACACATTTCGAAGGGTTACTAGCAGATCTGTGCTTTGCATCTGGAAGTAGCAGGGAAACCACAAAAGGATTCACTGGGACCACAAAACCCAGTCTTTCCTCTACATGCCAGCTTCATATTTCTCAACAGGCCTATCTTATGACATACAGTGATTAGCAACCATTAGTTTTCTCACCTGGAGAAGTTATCAGCCAAATAAATCAGTTGGGGGCGTGAGCAACAGAACTGTCAATCAATTCGCTAGGGCACTTAGAGGCAGCCAAACCTCTGCATGTGCTAGTCCATCTCTCTAGCATCAGCAGATGGAAAAGCTCATAAATTTTCAGCCCGATCAGACCTCTCCTCCTACAAAAACGTCACCTTCAGTCTGGAGGGCGCTTACGGTATCACGGGGCAGTAACACCGGAGGAAAAGAGCATTACTAAACCACCTATCCAGATCTTTATACATGCAACTATCTCTAGATTCATTATCAATCGAAATATCAGTGGTAAGTGTTAATTTCTCTCTGCAAAATCCTAACCCTAATTCAGCTACATTTTAGGGCATTTTTGCATGGCAAGTTTGCATGCATAGTAATTTCACAATTCTGTATGATATTGAGTGTGTGAGTCAGCACTACCATAGAACATTAGAGAATATCAATATTTGGGATATTACAGTGGTATCAGAGCATGTTCCTTGTCATTTGTGGGCTTGAACATGAGAAGTAGATGAATACAGAAGATGACACTTTTGTAACCTATAAGAAAAGGAATAGTAGGTACATGGAGGAATTTGAGGATATCCAACTAGAAGATACAAACTCAGACATGGACCCAAAAGGTATACACTCTGACAAGGGAAAAGGAATGGGAGAAGATGAGGACAGGATGGAGTTTCGCAACCTAGTAAGTGCATTGCAATACTTAGCCAAAGGGAAAAAGGACGTACTTAATGCAATCAACAGATTATTGGCAAAATCGGAACTAGGTAACAACAATACACCTCTCTCACTGGTAGATAGAGGGTCTACAAGTAGTAGTGGGAAGCATGCATACACCAATATGCAAAACACACCCCACATATATAACAAATCTTCTAATAGGCCTACTATTCCTCACTTCTTGGCAGATGCAGTAGCAGTTCCAGTCATGTATGTAGAGCCTAGTGAACCCTTTCAGGCCTATTTGTAGGAATACAGGGACTTAGGGGATGAGTTTCATGCAACCATGTCTTTTTCAGATTTTTGCAACATGAAGAGTAGGAACAGGTCCAGGAATTTCAACAAGGGATTTAATCATAACTATGAGTTGCAGAAAAAACTTGGGTAGGTTGACCATCCCAAACTTTGATGGGGCTCACGGAGGTTTAGTGAGGATATGGGTTCAAAAGTTGGATACCTACTTCCAACTCAATCCCATGACAGAGACAGATGTCATTAAATTGGCTACACTTTACCTAGACGGAGAGGCTCATGAGTGGTGGTACCACAGATTAGTGACATTGGGTCACAACATCATCCACATATATATTGAGTTCACTCAGAAACTCATGGAGCGGTTCGACAGGAAAGATCCAGAGATACATTTTAGAGAGTTGGCTCAACTCAAGCAGACAGGTAGTGCTGAGGCCTTCATCTCGGAGTTCCAGAGGGTAGTTGTTATGGTGACAGATGTGTTAGAGAGTAGGTTGACTATGTTGTTTACTGAGGCATTGACAAAGCCACTACAGGGATGGGTGAAAGCCTACAAACCCTCCACTATACAGGATTCCATCAACCGAGCCATAGATCTCCAAGACTTAGTCCCGAAGAATAGTTTCCCACTCAAGACCAACTTTTCGGTTAGGGACAAGGACAAGAAACCTTTCCAGCAGGACTTACCAAAGAAAACATGGTTAAACGATGACACTAGGAAAGATTTGAGACAAAATAAATTGTGTTTTACTTGTCAAGAACCATGGGTTCCAGGACACAGGTGCATAGGAAAGGCTAAGGCCCACTACATAAAGGTATATTCAAACAGTGAAGGGGAGGACTACGAGCAGGAAACAACAGAAGAATTGCGGGCAACAGAGGAGGAGTCACTCCAAGGTGATACACGAGAGGGAGTTATTGCTACGCTATCTGGAGTACCTAGATTCCATACTCTCAGGGTCAGGGGAGTAGTATAGGGCCATAGAGTGGGAGTATTGATTGATGGGGGTTTCATTGATGCAACTTGGGTAGCCAAGAGGGGCATTCCGACAAGAAGTTTGAGGGATTTACTGTAGCAGTAGCCGGAAACTCTAGCATGGAGTGCACCTATTGGATTCCAAAACTGAATGTCACATTAAGCAACTACCAGATGACAGATTCATTTTATGTAGTGGATGTGGTAGATACACATGTAGTATTAGGCGTTCAATGGCTTTATTCAATAGGGAAATATACTACAAACTACCGAGCAATGAAAATGGGATTCCACAGACCATATGGGAAATAGGTAGTTTTGAGGGGCATGAACACTTATCTCCCAAAACTAGTCTCTTCATAGAGAATGGAGGCAGTGCTCAGGCAGGATGACATATAATGGCTAGTAGAATGTTTTGTCACCTTTAGGAAACCTCCAGAGAACAACACCCAACACCTCGTAGATATTCAGGCCTTATTGCAGAAGCACGAAAAGGTATTTCGGGACCTTCCAATAGGTAGACTGTCAGATAGGGGATTTGAACACATCATTGAGCTGGAGGAGGGGACACATGCAGTCATCACCAGACCTAACTGACATCCCAAAAGATATAAGGATGAGATCGAGAAGATGATCAAGGAATTACTAGAGCTAGGATATATTTGACCCAGTTCTAGTCCCTTTGCATCATCAATGGTCTTAGTTAAGAAGAAGGATGGCACACTGTGAATGTGCATCGATTATAGAGCACTCAACAAAAGACCATCAAAAACAGGTACGCCATTCCTAGGATTGATGAACTCGTGGACGAGTTGCGGGGTGCCAAATACTTTTCAAAGATTGATCTTCGCTCAGGGTACCACCAGATCCGAGTAAGGGATCAAGACATTTCTAAAATAGCTTTTCGTTACCACTATGGTCACTATGAGTTCTTGGTCATGCCTTTTGGACTCACCAATGCTCCAACCATCTTCCAGTCGTGCATGAACCATACTTTCAGAGCTCAGTTACGTAAGTATTTTCTAGTATTCTTTGATGATATTTTGATTTACAGTGAATCATGGGAGGAACATCTGAAACATTTAGACGAAGTATTGAGCATTCTAGAAGAGCACTTGCTTTATGTGAAGATGTCTAAGTGTGAATTTGGAATGAAGGAGATGTTGTATCTAGGGAACATCATCAGTGCAGAAGGGGTACATGTTCATATGGAGAAAATCCGAGCTATCAGGGATTGGCCCACGCTAAAAACAGTCACGGAACTGAGAGGCTTACTAGGCCTTTGCACATATTACCAGAGATATGTTAAGGGGTTCTCCCAATTTGCCGCACCACTCATTGATCTCACAAAGAAGGGGGCCTTCACCTGGACAGAATTATCACATAAAACCTTTGCGGAGATGAAAGTCATCATGAGTTCTTACTCGGTTTTAGGACTACCAGACTTCTCATAACCATTTGTAGTAGAATGTGATGCACCAGGGGAAGGACTAGGAGCAGTACTGATGCAAAACCATCACCCAATTGCATTCGAGAGAAGGAAACTAAAAAACTATGAGTGCCACTATTCCATATATGACAAGGAGATGCTAACCATCTTACATGCTCTCACTAAATTTAGACACTACCTGATGGGCAGCAAGTTCAAAATCAAGACAGATCATAACAACCTCAAGTACTTCTTGGAGTATAAGGAGTTGAATGAGCGCCAATAGAAATGGGTCAGCAAGGTTCAAGCCTATGATTTCGAGATAGAACATGTGAAGGGTAAGAACAATATAGTAGCTGATACATTATCCAGACGACCCGCTTCATCACCTCTCATGAGTATATCCATAGATTGGAGGTCTCTTCTCTTAGTAGAGTACTCCAAAAATAAATTTGCTTGCGAATTATTGGATGGACAGATTCAGGATGATAGGTACAGAATTATTGATGGCATCATCTATTACAAGAGCAGGATATACCTCGTCCTAGAATCAGCCTTAAAAAAGAAAATCATACAGTCGTCACATGACTCTCTATTATCAGGACATCAAGGTTTCTTGAAGACCTATAGGGATATCCGATAGAGGTTTTCATGGAAGGGTCTCAAGGGGGAGGTTATGCAGCACATGCGGGAATGCAACATTTGTCAGCAGAACAAGGTCGAGCACATCCATCCAACAGGGTTACTTCAGCCACTACCGATTCTGGAACAGAAGTGGGAAAGTATCTCCATGGACTTCATTACAGGGTTGCCCAAGGTCCAAGGGTGAGATTGCTTATATGTCGTGGTTGATCGACTGGCCAAATTCGCCCATTTATTTGCTATCTCATCTGATTGCTCAGGAGCCTAGGTAGCCAAGTTATTTTTCAGAGAGGTCTTCAGATTACATGGGATACCCAAGACCATTGTCAGTGATCAGGAAAATAAATTCAGCAGTGCCTTCTGGCAGGAGCTATTTATATTGGTAGGGACAGAACTAGCTACAAGTACGAGCTATCACCCACAAAGCGACGAACATACCGAGATTTTCAACAAGTGGGTTGAAGGGTATCTGCGCAATTATGAGCAGGCCAACAGAGGACATGGATTAAGTGGCTACACTTAAGGGAATACTGCTACAATACCACCTACCATATGTCAATTCAGATGACACATTTTAAAGCATTGTATGGCTATGAGGCACCGAGCTTTGCAAATCTAGCTTTTGGAGACAACAGAGAACCCAAGGCTAAATATTGGATATAGGACAATCAGGATATCCTTAAGATCCCGAGAGAGAACTTACAGGCAGCACAAAATAAGCAGAAACTATACGCAGACATACATAGGGTTGAGAGGAGCTTCAAGGTAGGAGATCTGGTATATTTACGGCTACAACCATATAGGCAATCTTCCCTCAAGAAGAAAGGAGTAGAAAAACTAAAACCTCGCTTCTATGATCCTTACAAGCTAATTCAGAAGGTTGGAGAGGTGGCTTATGAGCTAGAACTCCCAGAGGAAAGCAAGATTCACAATGTATTTCATGTGTTCAGTCTCAAGAAAACATTAGGACAACACATTGCTCCATGCATAGAGTTACCTCCCTTAGATGATGAAGGGTTACTGGTCCTAATTCCAAAGCAAATCCTATAGGTGCGAGAAAGGAAGCTCCTATGGAGGATGATTTGAGAGTATCTGAAACAGGGTGATTTGAGAGTATCTGGTGAAATGGAAGGAATTACCTATGGAGGATGCTAGATGGGAAGGAGAGCAGGTATTGTAGCATCCTAGTTTGCAGTTGCTTGAGGACAAGCAATTTCAAGCAGGGAGGACTGTAATGTCCCCCTCTAATTAAGCATCCAAAAACACCTGCTAACCTACTTAATTCCCACAGGTTCAAGCGGGTATTGCATGAGAGGGAATTGACTGAGGGAATTTGATACTTAGAGCAGAATAATACATTCATTTAGTGTCAAGTCATCAGTCAGATAAAAGAAGCCTTGTTTCTTTAGGCTTAAAAGTCAACATCAATATAGAATTGCATGCATGCAAAAGTGAAGTGAAAACCCTAAAAGTGACATGCAAACCCTAAAAATACATGAGACTATATTTAAGAGGGTTATGAGACCAAAGTAGAAATCTATTATTATTGTTGATTGATTTTGGAGTTTCAAGCAGCAGCACAACGTGCAGCCGTGACAAGTGGGGTTGGAGACGGTGTCTTCAGCTAGCGAGGGTTCGACAGTGAGATATATTCCCTAGTCTCTTATTGGGATAGATCATCCAGGTTTATCCACTGCATCCATCATATACTTCAGTATTCAGAGATTCAACACATTCCTAAGGGTTATTAGCATATCTGTGCTTTGCAGCAAGAAGTAGCGGGGAAACCACAAAAGGATTCGTTGGGACCACAAAACCTAGTATTTACTCCGCATGTCAGCTTCCTCTTTCTCAACAGGCCTATCCTACGATGTACAGTGATTATCAACCATCAGTTTTCTCACCTGGAGTAGCTATCAACCAAATAGATCAGTTGGGGGCTTGAGCAGCAGAACAACCAATCAATTCACAAGGGCACTTAGAGGCAGCCAAACCTCCGCATGTGCTAGTCCATCTCTTCGGCATCAGCAGACGGAAAAGCTCAGAAAGTTTCAGCCCGATTGGACCTCTCCTCTTTCAAAAACGTCACCTTCAGTCTGGAGGGTGCTTACGGTACTGTGGGGCTGTAACACTGGAGGAAAAGAGCATTACTAGACCACCTATCTAGATCTTTATGCATGCAACTATCTCTGGAGTCATTATTAGCTAGAATATCAGTGGTAAGTGTTAATTTCTCTCTGCAAAACCCTAACACTAATTCAACTACAATTTAGGGCATTTTGCATGGCAAGTTTGCATGCATAGTTATTTCTCAATTCTGTTTGAGATTGAGTGTGTGGGTAAGCACTACCATAGAACATTAGAGAATATCAGTATTTGGGATATTACCAAAAGCAACCATCTAGCCCTTTCAAGTTTGACTGCATAAGAATGAAAGAAGATGATTATAGATAGATGATTAGAAGGGATTGGAGGCCTTATGATCCTAATAGCATTGTTTCGGTAAGACTCTAGTTCCAAAACAACCTCAAGAATGTAAAGGATTGCACCATTCTGTGGGTTAATGAAAAGAGGATTGCATGGAATTTGAAGCTTAGAAGAATTGAAGCCTTGCTTGAAGATTTTCATTAAAAATAATTTGGGTGGTTTTGCAATGGATGATCAAAATAAACACAATGACGGATTTGGAGGTAAAGCGTCACAACAAAATTTGAACCCAAAATCCGACGAAATTGACTGTGTAATCGGATTTCACCTTTAAAATTACAAATTTTGATCAAATTTGTTTTAATTGATACATGGCATTATCGGATATTCGACGACCGTCGGTTATCCGATGGAATCCGTCGGATATCTAACATATCCATGATAATGGTAACTATGGTAATATTGTCAGATATCCAATGAATTTCAATTTTTAAAAACTATAAATTATGGTAACATTCTGACATGTTTGCTATACAAGCAACAATATGCAGAAATTATATTCTTTGCACGGACTTTTTTCTATAAAATAATACACAATTATTTTAATTGTTTTTGTGATTAAAAATAGTGAAGTGGGGAGCTTGATTTGTTAAGATCGATAATATTCATTCAAGCTCTTTATGAGAAAATGTCAAATAACAATATTCCTGATCCAGACGAACAAAATCGACAATTGCTTGCTAGATTGTGGGATGGACTGAAAAGAAAGGGTGATGGGAAATGTTATTGTCCATGTAGTCAATGCAGGGGCTTTAAAAGGAGAAGAATAAATATCACGACAGCTATAAAAAATTGTAGGGAACATGGACACGCTGAGGGGGGGCATGAATATCGTCCATTTGTAAATTTTGCATTATATATGTTTTTATATTGATTGCTTTTGTAAATGTAGGTATTATTTTAATATTTCTTATATTCACTAATATCTATTGATGGTTTCATGTAATTATAAAGGAAATACATCCTACGACATATCGTTTGGACGACGTGCTTTCAGGACAAGTAGCAGAGGAACATGGAGCTATGAATAATGGAGAACAAGTTAATGATCATATTGAAGAAAATGATCATATTGATAACATAGTTTAAGATGATGGTACAAATACATTGATCCATGATAAATTTAATGTTAGAATGGATGATGATGATAATGATCATGGAAACGATGACTTTGATGGTGTTCATGATTTACCTCTTCTTGAGAAGGCATACGAATCCATTTATGAGGCCTCCAACACAAATCTTCTCCCTTCTATATTGTTGATAATGAACTTGAAGGTTATGAATGGTCTTTCAAACACATTAGTCACACGAATGTTAAGGTATGCACTATATTCCATCACATATATATGATCACACAAAAGGTTATCACCGTTCGTCTAATGAAATTATTGTTAATTCACAAGTCAAATTAATATGGATGAAATGGGTTTCATTAATATTATTTGTATATTATATTAACTAGATTCCTATTTTAATTTGTTGTAGGTTGATAGCTGAATTTTTGTTACTACCGTCAAATATTTTACCTTGCACATAATGAGATTTAGTTTCCATCATGAAAGTAATTGGAATGCAGTATGAATCAATTCATACATGCCTCGATGACCATGTTATACATTATAATCAACATGAATTTGAAACTGAATGTACAGAATGTCATATTAGTAGATATCAAATAGATCAAGAAACAAAAAAGGTGCATCGCAAGGTTCTTCATTATATTCCCATTATTCCACGTTTGCAACAACTGTTCATGTGCAAAAAAGTAGGCAATTTATGGATTACCATGCACAAAACAGAAGTCAAGATGACATTATTCGAATCCCTGCAGATGGTTTTGCATTTAGAGATATGGAGGAAAAATGACCTCACTTTAAATAAGAATCTCGTAATCTTAGGATTTTTTTGGCAGCAGATGGTGTCAATCCATTTGCAGAGATGAGATTCATTTACTCGGTGTGGCCTATTTTTGTTATCAACAATAACATTCATCCATGGTTGTCAATAAAGAGGAAGCACATAATGTTGTCGATGATTATTCCATGTGTGTCTACAACTTTTTTTTAATGTAGTGGCATCTCATTTGTTGTATTTTGGTGCATAATGTCACACACACACACACACACACACACACACACACACACACACACACACACACGCACGCACGCACGCACACGTGCTCACACACACACACACACATATATAATTTTTATCTTGTGCATGCTTTATATATCTAAATGGTTGTAATAATTATATATTTATATGTTCAAATCAATTAGGTAATTACCAAGTTAAGAATATGAATGTATATATCAAACCTCTTATTGACGAGCTACTAAATTTATGGAATGGAATCACTATGTATGACGTACCTAGACCAATATAACAAAGGTAATTTCAATTCCATGCAATGCTTGTATGGACAATACATGATGCCCAAGGGTTAACCCATTTTTGCGGTTTGTAATTATAAGTTCCACTTTAATTGCATTTATTTCTATGAACTAGTGAATATATTATGCACGTGTGTTTTTCTAAATAATCCATCCATTTTATATATAGTTATAATTCACATAGATAATCCATCTCTTTATGTGGGTCTTCATACAAAGGGAAAAAATCAAATCTCGTCGTTCCAAAAAGTTTAGGAAATGAGGTGTTTGATGAGTATAGGCACTTCTCTAAGAATCATAGGTATCGAACCACTGGAAAAACATTTCTCCAATGGGAAGCAAGAGACTGCATTAAAACCACAGAGAATGACACCTCACCTATGGAAGTTGCAATATAATAGAAATCATCAAGGTGCGTATGAATCATCATATATTAAATTTTATGATATTTTTTTTATTGTGTTGTTTAATGTAATTGACATTGATTTCTATAATTTCTTTATAATCTATGATTCATGATGGTCATCGTGATCATGAAAGCATTGATGGGCTTCCACGAGGAATGCAAATTTATCTAAACAATTCAGTAGGTTGCCCTACTATGAGCACCTACAAATTGCTCATTTGTTTGATGCAATGCATATAAAAAAAAATGTGGTTGAAACATTATTGCGAATATTGTATGGAAGGAGTGAGAAAGAAAAAAATGTCAAAATTTGCAATGACATTCAAGAATCCAACCATGCAATGAAAGACGTCATTCAATTTCATAGTAATAGAGACCAAATTAATATAAAGTCACTTCCATGGATGTTAACGGAGCAACAAAGTAATGTTGTAAAAGATTCCATGCGAAAAATTAAATTTCCCATCGGATTTTGTTCGAACATGAAGAATATCATAACAAAGAAAGGTGATTTTGCGGGGGTGAAAACGCATGATTAGCATATTTTCATGAAGGTGATTATTATGGTATGCATATAATTATTGCTATATTATTTTTATTCTAGTGCATATTGTTGGTATTTTTTTGTCTACTTTTGTAAAAAAAATGAAACAATTTGTATATTGTTACAGTATGTTCTATCTCTCTCTTTCCCGTACAACTTCAACAACAATGTCAAACAAGTTATATATAATCTTGGGAAATACATGAGGTAAGTAGCATTTTTTGCATGTGCTTGGTGTTTGTTTAATTCATTGTAGAAGTTATATTTGATTTTTGCGCACTAATTCAAGTTATGTAATATAATGTTTTTTTTGGTTAAATCTCATGATTAGTTTGCATCACTTGTAGATGGTTTTCATCTAAAGAAATTCATAAAGAAGATATAAAGTATTGGAGGAGAGAAATTCCTCATCTCATGTGTGAAATGTAGAAGCATCTACGTTTGATATTTTTCAATGCACAAGAACACTATCTCATACACCAAGTTGAGGAGATTGAATTGCGTGGACCTGTACACTTAAGGTCCATGTGGATGGTTGAGAGGCATTTGAAATTTTTGAAGGGTTTGGTTAGACAACGAGCACGTCCTGAGGGTTCTATGATGGAGGGATATATGGTATACCAAAACATGATGTATATTAGTGAATATCTTCTTAAATTAGCATCAAAGCTCAATTTAGGTCGCATTTGTGATCTACACTCCAATAACAATTTCGAAGGGGAGTACTCGAAGGGGAAAGGTAGATCGAGGAAGGTGAAAGGTAATTATTAGCTAGTGGAGATTAATTAATATAATACATTTGACTGTTGATTTTTATGTATATATCATACATATTCTATTTTTAATATTCAATATGCGTCAATTAAAGGGGTATACTTTGTTAAGTGAATATACATTTGTATAGAATTTTAATTTTATTTTCATCAAAGAGTTGGTCGAGAGTGGGATGCAGTTCATTTATACATCGCAAACATTCTTGACTAGATGAAGGTATGGATTGAAGGATGTGAACAATCTAGTCATGGAATATCATGGGAAGGTGTGGCTTCATTGGTTGAAGCAACACATCACAATGGAGATACCAATGTTACACAAAGGGAAATGGATTTAGCATATTGTTTAAAAGATAAGCAGACGAGCATATTAATCAACCACACTATTTATTTTTTTTGCAAACATATTGATGTAGACATTGATTTTTTCCCTGTAGGGCATAAACATGCACTTAATCATAAATGGATCATGATGTAATCTTTACGTGTATGGCTTGTTGTAGGTAAAACACCATAAGGCTATGTGGTGCAATGGTTGTAAATATCGCATCAAAGAGTTGGATGAAACGAATAAAACATCAAATTGTGGGATATCTGCAGTCTTCGAGGTGACCAATGTTTCCTCTAGAAGTAACAAACATACAAAACTCTCAGAAAATCGATACAATTGGTATTTGGAAGATATTATTCAGTGTGACTTTAACTCCTTCAAGGTAGTTCTGTTCGTTGTCAAATGGTACAGGTTACGATTGAATCAACGTGATCCCGATAAAAATATTATTGAACATGAGAATGGATTTACCATGGTTAATACAAGGTTGTTTGAGCCAGGAACGGATCCCTATGTTCTTCCAGGCCAATGTGGACAGGTATTTTACTCTGAGGTTCCAGGTAGAGGGGGTTGGTCATTTGTTGTGAGACACGATCCAAGGGCAAGGCCAATAAAGTATAATGTAGAGGAAGGTAATGAAGAGGGTCTCAAAGAAGAAGACGACTTTGAAGATGATCAACATGAGTTAGATGATCATGTTCTAGAAGAAGATGCCGAAGAATTAGTTAAATCCAATGATGTAGCAGACAATGTCCATGAAGAGATATCGTCGATGACAATATGATCATAACTGGCATCGATGATGATGATGATATGGCCAATCCTTACAACTATGGATCAGATGATACAGATGATGACTTGGGTGAAGAAGATGATGAATTCCATTGAAGTGTATGACATATGCGTAATATATCTACTCTATATATTTTGATTTAATATTGCGATAGAATTATTGAATTTTATTGGTAAGTATAAATAAACTACTTCTTAGTGTTTTTTCCATTTTCCTGTGTGTTGGCATATTTTATAATTAGAGAGATTGCTCCTTAAGTATGACAAAAAGCACTTTTTTTTAACATAGATTTTGTCGGGTTATGGGGAATTGAGAGTGATGTGAGGGGGGGAGGTGGGGAGGGGGGGAGTGTCCATAAGAGCTTCCACCTTAACGTGGTTGGATGTGTTCCGTAGGGAATATTAAATTATTCTCGAAACAAAGAGAAGCTTAGTAAGGCATGCATAATTATCATGCTAACCCAAATGGTGTGCTTGATCATGTATTGCACATGGCCAACGTTGATTTTTTTTTAAATTTGTGCTTGCTTTGACTGAAATGTGGCATGGTTAGACTAGACGCATGCATTGATGGTGTGAGAGGGTTTCCATACTAAAACATGACCAACACTGACAATTCCAGCATAAAAAACCATACATATAGATTAATTAATGTGCTACATGGGGCCAACATTGATTTTTTTAAAATTTATGTTTGTTTGGACTAAGATTTGGAATTATTAGACTAGACACACGCATTGATGGTGTGGGATGGTTTCCAGACTAAAACATGACTGACACTAACAATTCGAGTATAAAAAACCATACCTATAGATTAATTAATGTGTTGCACATGGCCACCGTTGAATTTTTTTAAATTTGTGCTTGCTTGGACTGAAATTTGGCATGGTTAGACTAGACGCATGCATTAATAGTGTGGGAGGGTTTCCAAACTTAAACATGACTAATGCTAACAATTCAAGCATAAAAAACCATACCTATAGATTAATTAATGTGCTGCATGAGGGAAACGTTGATTTTTTTTAAATTTGTGCTTGCTTGGACTGAAATTTGGCATGGTTAGACTATACACACGCATTGACGGTGTGGGAGGGTTTCCAAACTCAAACATGACTGACACTAACAATTAGAGCATCAAAAACCATACCTATATATTAATTAATGTGCTACATAGGGCCACCGTTAAATTTTTTAAATTTGTGCTTGCTTGGACTAGAATTTGGCATGGTTAGACTAGATGCATGCATTAACGATGTGGGAGTGTTTCCATACTCAAACATGACTGACACTAACAATTAGAGAATAAAACACCATACCTATATAGTAATTAATATGTTGCACGGGGCCAACATTGATTATTTTTAAAATTTGTGCTTGCTTGGACTAAAATTTGGCATGGTTAAACTAGACGCATGAATTGACGATGTGGGTGGGTTTCCAGAATCAAACATATCTGCCACTAACAATTCGAGCATAAAAAACCATACCTATAGATTAATTAATGTGCTACACGGGGCCAACATTGAAATTTTTTAAATTTGTGCTTGCTTGGACTGAAATTTGGCATGGTTAGACTAGAGACACACATTGACGGTGTGGGAGGGTTTCCAGACTCAAACATGACTAACACTAACAATTTGAGCATAAAAAAACCATACCTAGTATAGATTAATTAATGTGCTACACGGGGCCAATGTGATTAATTAATGCTATATGAGAGAAATTAAATTCTTCAATTGAATAACAAGTTTGTGTTTATTTCAGAACTTAAAGATAATAGTCACATAGGATTTAGAAAAGTTAACATATTCAAATTTTAAATACTGGTTAAGTTATGTGTGTATCATCAAAAGTAAATAAAGTATAAGGTATCTTAGTTTCCATGAAATCCAATGATAGTGCCATGGAAACATGAGAAACATAATTATAAGAAAACATGATTATGATTAAAAATAAAAATAAAAACATTTCAATTTCAAAATATATCCACTTATTGTATTTATTCAAGCCTATACAATAGATGTGATCCTCATTTTTCCCTCACCTATTTGAATGGTTGTGATTTCCTTGTGAAACCATCAAGAATGTCTACTAATCTTCTCTGATTAATGTGTGTAATCCCATTTCCCCATGACATTGGGTATGTATGATGATTTTTTTCACTATGGATATATTGAAAATGGATAAAAAATAATAGTAAAATAACTTATCAAAAAACAAGGCCAACGTTTTACGGAGCATAAAAAAACCATACCTATACCTATTGTTTTTTACGATTGTGATGATGACATTTATGGTGGGGATGGTGATGATAGTGATGATGACGACGAGCATAATGATTAAGATGAAGATGAAGATGATGATGATGATGATGATGGTTAGAATATGTAATGATGGCTTATGTGGTATATTGGTAAAATATCATTTAAAGGCATAAAATAACTCTAATATTATAAAATAGAGTTATCCCACATGCATCATTGTAATTATATCCTTTGTAACCATTCTCTATATAAAGAGGTGGAAATTTCATTTATCCCATATGTGTTATGGGATGTATAGTAATCCAAACCTCTTGGTCTATAAGAGAGGTGAAGGAGACTGACTTTTTTGGGTATGTGTTGATTGTAGTTCATCACACATCACATGTTGTGTATGTCATTTGTACACACATGATTGTGACATGATTGGGTGATGGAGCTTGATGTGATACATATGTGAGGATGCCATGTAATCTTGAAGATCTATTTTCAGAATAATGAAAGATGCAACCCTTCTCATGGACGTAGCCCATATTGGGTGAATCATGTATACCGATGTTCTCTTGTTGTTCTATTTTCTCCAATTTTATTTCATGCTTTATATTGCTTGGTAGATAGAAGGATAAACTAGTAATGCTTTCCATATTTTATATTGCGTTATGATATTATTTCATATGTTCACAATATTCTAACATGGTATCAGAGCAGGTTGCTATGCTTTACCTTTTTCAGTAAATTTTTATTTTCAAGAAACATATGTTAATGATTTTAATGGGGATTTTCATTTTTTGTGTGGTTTTGTGACCCGATCTATAATACCCATGTGGTATTTTTTTAGATCTGGGCTTTATTCTACATATTTGAATTTTTTCTTTCAAACCTTAACCCTTGTGGAGAAGTGTTTAATGTAAAATTGGGTGGCAACTTTCACATATTTTTTGAACACTTTCTGTGTAGTTTTTTAAGAAATAAATTGTAGATCTGAGTTCCTCTCACAAAAATACTCAATTAAAAAAAAACTTCTGATTTTGTGTTCGGAAAGCGAAGATATTGCTAATTAAAAATCAATTATTTTTCATAAATTTTCCATACTGACGGAAATATTGCAGAGCGAATATATTTTGATTGAGTGCCCATATTTTTGTTCTGTTTACATTGGTGCATGCATATGGGATTCTCTAATTCCGGAAATAGGTTATTTTAAATTTTTTGGGGAATATTGACCAAGTTATGTTCATTTTAAATTTTCTGTTTTTTCTGCTTTTGGTTTTCTGTTGCAGAGTGACAGATCCATCTTTTAGCAGTTGTTGGGCTTTTGTTTTGGTGAGAAAAATAAATTTGTATTCATATCCTATCTTCAAATTCTTGTCATGAGCTTCTTGATCTCTTTGCATTAGGGTTTCTGTTCTTATTCATAATGTTTACAAATGTTGTCTTATTCTTGTTTATGTCTATAACCTTCTTTGTGTGGAAGATGTTTTGACATTTTCAAGGGCATGGATCTCTAGTATGGTAATGGCGACATCAAGAATTAAATCTATGCTTAGGACTTAGTTGTTTAATGGCTATATTTTCATATCTATAAGTGATATCATTGTTTTATTTGATCTTTTTTTTTGCTCAATATTCTAACATGGTCTCACTCTTCTAATAATGATAATGATGATTCTATATGTGTTATCTTGTGATCATTACTTTCTTTATTTATATGTTATTGCTAACCTTTGTGTAAAATCAATTTCATGGTTTTTAGAAACAATCTCTTTATGATCATTATATGCTCTTGCTAATTGATTTCTTGAGTAAAATCAAAATTTTGAATCTATGTGATATCATGGGTTGATCATAATTTGCTATATGTTTTTTTTTACAAAAACGGTTATAATTTTATTGATGGTCTGGCAAAAGGGCTGCCTGATGCTTACAATGCTTGTTCCAGTGTTCTACACTGAACTTCCTCTTCATTTTGCTGTTTTTTACATAACCTGAACCTGAACTCATGTGGAAAGCCTGCATGACTCAGAGAATCAAAAAAAGAAAACAACAGCAATCAGCTTTAGCCTTAGGGAATCCTGACATTTGAGAGGTCTCCATTAATTATCAGCTGGCTTTTATTCAGCAGGGTGCCCCGGTTGGCTTCAGCATCCGCCAGGCTGTTCAAATTTCTTAAGACATGATGGGCTTTGGAAGAACTGAAGTGAGACAAGAGGAGAAGAATTTTCCTGTGGATTTGGACCAAATTGATGTCCGATGGCATTTTTTTAGAGCGGAGAGCTTTGATAATTAACCTCGAGTCACCAAAGATAAAGAGCTTTTGAATATTCAGCTTTCTTGCTTGATTTAGGCCCTGCCACAAAGCTAGATACTCAGCCTGGTTATTTGAGGCGAGCCCAAGACCCCAGGCGAAGGACAGGTGGAGATTGCCGTCAGGGTCAAAAATGATGCCTCCTCCCCCAGCTTGACCGGGATTCCCCTTCGAGGCCCCGTCTAAGAACAAGCACCATTCTCCGAGAGCAGATCTCCACTTTATAAACTCCTGTTCTTCGATTCTAATTTCCCAATTCGCCCTTTGAGGAGGATTACTGATATCTTTGCTTTGGGGATTTAGGTGAAATTCCTTTGCCCATCGTTCTTCTTCAGCAGAGAGGGTGGCCTTGTTGCTTATACCCGGCTTACAGTTCAGAGCTTCTGATAGCAGGATTTTAGCTTGGACAGCCACTTGGAGAGGGAGTCTGCTAGTTTCCTTGAAGACTCTATTGTTCCTTTCCAGCCATATTTTCCAGCATAAAAATTTTGGAATCCACATCCAAATGATTTTGAGAGTGATTTTATTGTTTAAGCAAAAGGGAGAAAGAGCAGCCCACTCGCTGATTAGCTCCATGAAGGTACCAGGCAATGAGACAGCGAATGGCCAGAGCATGGCATTCCAGACTTCCTTTGTGAAATCGCAGAAAAGGAAGAGGTGATCTACTGTTTCCTCAGCGCTGGNCCAGGAAATGAGACAGCGAATGGCCAGAGCATGGCATTCCAGACTTCCTTTGTGAAATCGCAGAGAAGGAAAAGGTGATCTACTGTTTCCTCAGCGATGGTGCATAGAGGACAGCGAGATGGCATCTCCCAGCCTTTCCTCCTTAGATTGTCTGTGGTCAGAATTGCATTGTGGAGAGCAGTCCAAATAAAATGATCAATTTTTGGAATCGACTGGTAATGCCACAAGGATTTCCACGGAGCTAGATTTGGAGAGGCCCAAGGGATCGCCTGGATAGCCATGTAACCTTCAGTAGCCAAAAAATTGCCAGTACGTGAGCCCCAGCCATGTTTATCTCTAGCTCTGGCACTTATTGGCGTTTTCCCTTGGAGGTGATCCAGCAGATCCATCGCTTCCTCCTGAAGATCGATTGGGTAATCACCCAAGTTCCAGCTTTCCCAGGCTGCGTTTTCATCACTTCCCCAGGTCGATATGTCCCACAGAGTGGTGCGATTATTGTCATTGAGCCAGGCTTTGATATTGTCCAATTCGTGGACTTCATGAAGAGGCTGTTCTCCTAGAATCGAGTCATTCCAGATCTGGATTTTTGCTCCATTTCCAGGGATCCAAGTGAGCTTTGAAGTGAAATACGGGATAGCTTTTTTGCAGAGCAAGAAGATTGGGGACCCCTTCTGCACTTTTGTGTCCTTTTCCAAACATCTTTCCCTGTCTCCTTTAAAATATTTTTTCTTGAGAATTTGTTTACTCCAAGTTTTTTTCCCCGAGATCATGTTCCAAAGGATCTTGCCGCCCATGGCCAGATTCTGGGTTGATACATCTCTGATTTGAAGCCCCCCTTCCATTTTGGGCTTCATAACCTTGTCCCAGCTCACCAGATGCAGTTTCTTATCATTATTTCTGCCACCCTCCCAGAGAAAACGACGGAGCAGCTCAGAAATCTTATTGGTGATGGTCTTGGGAGCAAGGAGGACTGAGCATTGAAAAATGGGAAGGCTGGCTAGCACAGAGTTCATCAAGATTACCTTACCTGCTCTGTTGAGCCATTTTTCTCCCCATGCCTGGATTTTATTCTTTAGCCTGTTCAACAGAGGCAGCCAATGAGAGACTTTCGGAGAAGCTTTAAAAATTGGAATTCCGAGATAAGTAAATGTATCCCAGGCTGTAAGGCCTTCCATTTCAAGAATTCGGGATATCTCCAACATTTCTCGGGGAGTACAATTCCAACCAAAGACCTTGCTTTTCTGGTAGTTTATTTCACTTCCGGAGCTGATTTTATAGAAGTCTAGCTCTGCTTTGAATTTACCAGCAGTATTGAGGTCAGCTGCTCCCAAAAGCAGGGTATCATCCGCAAACTGGGCGTGATTGGCCTCCTTCACCTTAGGGACAATT
>LPNX010277022.1:145339-210699 GCA_001517045.1 Pseudotsuga menziesii
GTGAGAAAAAACTTTAAAGAATCCCAACATTCTTTTTTCTCTGCGAGCAAAACAGGAACATACATATTGAAGATACTTACAGAGTGACCGGAGTCTTTGTGAAGCAGCTTGGTGAATAACCAGTGAGTGGTTCCATTTTCTTCGATCAGGTCGAGCTTTGAGGAGTCCCAAAACGTTGCCAGGCCTCCCGAAGCTCCTCGAGCGCTCACAGCCCTGCCCGGGCCTTTCTTCCAGAATGAATTGCTTGCTCGGAGGAGGGAATCCTCCTCCATCTTCGTCTCCTGGATTAGGAGGACTTCCGGCATCATAGTTCTAACTAGATCTCTTACGGCTTCTTCTTTTATGGTGCTGCCAAGTCCTCTGCAGTTCCAGGAGACGTACTGCATTATTTACCAGGTTGAGGAGGGTGACCCCCTTTCGGGGTTTTCCCAATTTTCATTCCAGATCTAGTGTTCATCATTTCTGGGATGGTGTGCTGTGAGCCTTGGACCACATCCTTGTAGGACTGCTCCTCCCTTCTTTTCTTCTCAGATTTCCGTCCCCACTTTGGCTGATTTGGGGAGCCTGACGGGCTGCTAATTTCAGTATCTCCTTCTTCTGATGATTCGGCTCCTGTTTTAGATCCCAAACTTAGGGGTTCTTTTGACTGACTGGGGATAGCAGGATGGGGGGTCGAGCTGGTTGGGCCTTGAGACGCCCTAACATCTTCCCTTCCTAGTGCGTTGGTAGGATTTTGGGCTTCATCGGGGTTTCCTTGGAAGCTGGATTTTGAGTTGTCTCCCTTTGGTAGATCCTGGTTCGCCTTCTCCTTGCTTTTGATGCTGTTAGGGTTTTTCCCTTTCTTGACTTTCTGCCAGCCATCCGCATCTTCTTTCTCCTCGGCTAACTTGGGGCAATTTCTTTGGAAATGCCCGTGTTCTTGGCAGTTCCTGCACTTGAATGGCAAGTGCTCATAGTCAAGTTTCTGGAAATGGGTCCAAGATCCGACTAATAGCTTTACTGCCTCTGGGAGGCCGGCTTCAAGGTCCACTTCAACACAGATTCTGGCGCAGGTATATTGACCTTTGTTGTCTGCTTTATCAATGAAGCGGCCGATTCCGTTACCTATTCTCTGCAATGATTCGAAGTCCCAGCAATGCAGCGGGAGGTTGGGGAGCCTGACCCACACCGGCACCTCTTTGGGAAGATCAACTGTGGGGTCAAAGTCCGGCGTCCATTTGTTCAAGTAAAGGCCCTGTGTCCCCATGAAGTAGGGGCCGTTTCTGAAAACCAAGTCCCGGTCTTCTTCTGATATAAATTCGAAGACAAAGAACCCTCTTCCCACTGGATAACAGGTTACCCCATATTTCAGGTTGGGCTTCCAGTTCCTCTGTATCCAGTCATCTGTGGTCTTGGAGGATGGCCAGAGACCCATGAACTGACCCACCAGACCTCGCTTGGCCAAAGACAGGGCAATTTTCATCGGTTTTTCTTCAGGAAGGTCGATCTCAGGAATTTCCTCCAGCCTTTTGATGAATTTCGGTATCGCCGGGCCCTTGGGATTCTTCCCACGGCCAGAAAGAAGTCTACTAAATTCATCCACCGCCGAAATCGAAGGTGGGGGGGCGTCCTCCCCTCCCCCAGGCACCGCCATGCCTGCACACACCCAACCCGCCCTCTCTCACGCGCAGGCTCAGCAGAAGCGCGCAGCTCTCTCCCCAAGTATCACGAGGGGCGTGATAATTTGCTATATGTTGATCATGTTAAACATTTTGATATATTTTCATATATATCGAGTAATGTTTATTTCAATAATCTTTTACTCAATGTTTATATGGTTTTGAACAATCTTATAATGTTGAAATCTTTGTCACGAGCACCTTGTTCTGGTTGCATTGATATTTATATTCTTATGATTGCAGAGGTTGTTTTGTTCCTACTTGTCTCTAACGTTCCTTTATGGAAGCATTAACATGTGTTTCTTGTCTCTAACGTTCCTATATGGAAGCATTGACATTTTTAGGGCATTCATCTCTTGCATATTAACATGGTGTTAACAAGAAATGAACATGTTCTTAAGATTAGTTGCTTGATGACTATATGTTTTCATATATTTAAGTGTTAGCTTGGCTCATTATTCTATATTGGTATCTATTATGCTCACTCATGTTTATGCTCCTCTATTTATCATATCACATTATGTCTTTTTTTCTTGATAATATTTTGCTCAAAATTTATATGGTCTTGCATAGAAGTAATTCCTATTATTTATATGTTCTTGAGCAATGTGGTTTTATCATCTCTCGTGATTTTTGGGCTTGTCATGTTTATTATATGCTTTACTCTTGGAAGTTCCTTTGTGAAGATTAGCTATCTATGTTGTGGGATAGTTTGCTTATGCTATTCCTTTCTTGTTTAAGCATATGATGGTTGCGGATCTCTGGTTTTTCAGCATTGTTCCTCTTTTCAACTTATCCTTGACTGCAACAAAGATGGTTGATGTTAACAAGGAGTGTAATGTTGAATTTATCATATTATATCACAATATTCTAGTAATGTTGTATGATGGACATCCATATTCTATTGTTCATGAATATTTCAACTGTGTTGTGAAGACTGTCTGCTTGGATCATGTTTCAATGGAAAGACCATTCAGGTCTTGTATTCGCAATGTAATCTTCAGTAAGAGCTCTTTGAAGACTGTTTCGATGTATGGATCCAGGGTTCTTGTATTCGATATGTGGTCTATTGTAGAATTATTTCAGTTATCAGTTGAGTTACAGGTTGTGATGATTTTGCATCCACATGTTCTATTGTTTTGGCTATACAATGTTGTGTTATGCAAATGTTCATCATACAACTTGGTTCGGATGCAGTTTCATGAGAAGTGGATGATGTCTTCATCAAGTCCATGAGGCGAAGTTTGTTTTTTATTTGCATCGTATGGAGCATTCTGGAAGTTGTCATCAAGGGGGATGTTGGTGTGTTTCCACCTTCCTTCCAATTGTATTCTTTCTCCCATACATCATTAAGAGGGAGTGTTAGAATATGTAACGATGACTTATGTGGTATATTGGTAAAATATCATTTAAAGGCATAAAATAACTCTAATATTGTAAAATAGAGTTATCCCACATGCATCATTGTAATTATATCATTTGTAACCATTCTCTATATAAAGATGTGGAAACTAATTTATCCCACATGTGTTATGGGATGTATTGTAATCTAGACCTCTTGGTATATAAGAGAGGTGAAGGAGACCCTTTTGGGCATGTGTTGATTGTAGTTCATCACACATCACATGTTGTGTATGTCATTTGTACACACATGATTGTGACATGATTGGGCGATGGAGCTTGATGTGATACATATTTGAGGATGCCATGTAATCTTGGAGATATATTTTTAGAATAATGGAAGATGCAACCCTTCCCGTGGACGTAGCCCATATTGGATGAACCACATACATCGATGTTCTCTTGTTGTTCTATTTTCTCCAATTTTATTTATGCTTTATGTTGCTTGGTAGATAGAAGGATAGACTAGTAATGCTTTTCATATTTTATATTGTGTTATGATATTATTTCATATGTTCACAATATTCTAAGAATGATATTACAACACACCATCTATAATTTGTATAATGTTAAATTTGAATAATATAAACTAACTTCCTTTAATATTATGTTAGTTGGGTCTTAGATTGGGTGGTTAAAACGATAAGTGTTCCTTTTCCTCTTGTTTTGTCCCACCAATGTTTTGTATTCTCTATTTAGACGTATTCTATTGCGAAAACATTGATAATATTTATGAGAAATCCCTCACTAGAATTGCATGAAGGATCAAAGCTACACTCCCATTTATAGAGGTTGCAACAATTTCATTTTGAAATAACTTATGAACCTTGGTTATAGACGACATTTTATTTTGAAATAGATGATGAAGCTTGTTCATCATGTGTAGGGCTTCAAACACGAAATAGGAACAATATATGGGATTATTTTCCCACTAGCGGTACACAAGCCCCATTTCAAGGTTTGATCCATAAGAGATGGTTGCCATAGAGTACCATAGTTTTGGGCAAATAATACTTGGAATTATGACCTGAATATTTTCTTTTATAATTCATGCACGATGAAAAGGGACCTAAATCACCACATTGTCCCATATAGTGTATCACTTAGAAAAGACTATGGAAACCATTTTAAGGTTTTGTGCATGGTGAATATATCTCAAGGCCACAACCATGGTCCAAGGAGAAAAAATAGGAACTTAGGATTGCATCATTTATTTAGGGTTCATTGGCCATGCTTTAGGCACATCCACGTATTCTATACAAAGGGAAGCCTTCACCTTCAAGTCATATATGGAGACCTTTTTTAGGTTTAGCATACTAGAGATGGGTATGAGTTTCTTGGCCATGGTTTATGGGAAAAACCTAGGGTCTTAAGCCATAATAATTATCTCTATAAATCATGGGCATTGCATGGGGTCTTATACCACTACATAGACCCTATAATGGAAACCTTTTGGATATGGGTGGAACATGGACACCATTTCATTGTTTGATGTGTAGGATAGGTCTCTTGGTAGTAGGCATGATTTATGGGGAAATGCCAGAGGATTTAGATGTAACTATTTCTTTAAGAAATCATGGAATGACCACCATATGAACCTTATATAGGTATTATATAATATAAGAAAGGGATATGATCCTTATTTCACATTATTAGACCAATATATTGTTCAAGACAAAAAACTAGGGACCTATTAAACTGTTTTCTAGGGCTCGTAAGCCATGGATGGGGTCACAATTTGATATAGAAGGACTTTAGATATAATTTGTTACCCATAGAAAGCATATTTTCCTAATTTCATTATTTAGAGGAAATGATCCCATCCATTCATTCATACGAAGAGACGAAGATAACATTGCCTCAAGGATTAGAGCTTGAGGTTTTACTAGAGCACTCACATTCTCTGGTATACGAAGAGCACACTACCACGAGGAGTAGAAGTTGAGGTTTTTCCAAAGCACCCACACTTTGGTATACGAAGAGCATAGTGCCACTGGGAGTAGACATGGAGGTATTTCCATAGAACCCACATTCTTTGGTATACCAAGATCACAGTGTCAGGAGGAGTAGACCCTAAGGCGTTTCCAAAGCACCCACATTTATTTTGGGAATTTCTATCCCTGTAGGGGTTTTCCATGATATGAAAGATTTGGTCGTGGAGAGGATTATGCAAGGAGAAAAGACCCGAAGGGATTTCGAGAGAATATTGTGAGGAGTAGAGAATACTAACAGAGACAAAAACATGACACAATGTCTTTCGTAAGCCCTATCATCTTCCTTTATTTTGTGATAAACTTTACCCTAAAACAATGATATGTTCCTTGGCTTTACCTTGGCGTTCCAGCTAAATGTAATCGATGGTTTAGAATTTGAATTAAACTCTTGAATTGATGATTAAGCTCAGATTTGTTTAATATTTTTCTACCAGTACCCTGCCTTATTTTTGTATCTTTTTTAGAGTCTGTACTAGTGAGATTTTTATCCTTTCAGGGTAGTGTGATTTTCCCATCTCAAACCCCAAATTTCAAAAGATGTAGCTTAAATAAATTCAAGGGAAAATTTTGTGTGAAACCCCATGAAATTTTTGGGTTCCCCACCATGACCTGCACTATTTTGATTTGTGTGAATAATGTAATCCTCCTTGCTTAAGCGGAGACGGGAAAGTATTTCCTCATTACTTTTACAAGGGATTATTTGACATAGTGTAAATATGTTTTAATTTGAACTACTCTATGTATCTTTATCATTTAATGCTTGGAGGTCTTGAATCCTTCCGGGTACAGGGTTACCCTAAGCCCTAAAATCTTCTTTCATATTATGGTTAGATCCATTCAGTCGGATACCTTAACTACTAAATTTCAATTGAAGAGTTTTGGGTTTCCTTGTTTTTTCACATAATATTATATTTTACTAGAATATATAATAGTTTGGATCTATGGCTGAAATTTTGAACTCTCTCTTGACCTATATCTCAGAATTATTCACCATCAATACATGTGAGGTCCAATAGTAATACTAAACCCATTATCTTAAGGCACTAAGGAGTCTTGACTATGCCCTAAGATATTCATTGTCATCATCACCATCATCGTCATCATCACTGTCATCTTAATTTCCATCATCATCATCATCATCATCATCATCATCATCATCACCATCATTGTCATCTTCACCATCATCGTCATCGTAAATGTTTGTATATTCTAATACACATGGTTTATAACCTGTAGTGCTAGACAATCCCTAAAATTACCAATTAGATATTTAGTTCCAAAGGGATACCCATTCACCAAAATTATTTGAGGCATACAAGTTGGATAGTCCAATTAGATGGATTTCCAAATTAACTAGAGCCTTAGACTAACCATTGAGATGGATGAACACTCCAATCAATAATTTACTTATCAAATTTAGGAGAGAAAAAGGTATCCACCCATCCTTTGACATAAAAATAAATAAATTCACTTATGTATTTTCCAAATAAAATAGAATCTCACTCACAACATGAATCCTAAAACATGAATGTATTGCAATAAAAACACATCTATCCCACCAAAGGAATTCAAGATATATTTATGCATGGTATATTTTCTTCCAAGTTCATTTAATCCGTGAACATTGATAAAAAACATATTGATGCATATTCCATCCCCACCTCATTATATTCAAGTCTCAAAGGTGCACCAAAAGAATCCCACTATGAAACTATCATTAAGAATTGCTTGTTTTCTCCTTCTGAGGCCATCAATTCAAACCAAAGTGTCTAAGTATGTCATGAATTACAAGGAAGATATGAAGACAACCCAATATCTGTATTTTATTTCAAGGGGAAATCAAATCCCATGTTAGGGCTAGGCATCTTTGGATATGACATGCTTGGCACCATATGTTGCAAAAGGCCACATGAGGATGAGGTTGTGGAAGTTGAGGTGTTCAAGGATAGGGCTCAATATGTTAGAGAAAGGTCCAAATTTTTTTATAACAAATATTTTTTTCTTTCTATGCACCTACATCCATTCACCATCACCTATATTCTTTCTTGAGGGGCTTTGTAAACAAAGGGATTAGAAGCGAGGTTTGTTGGGGCCATTAGTGAACACAATGAATAGTTTTTTTTGAAAATATGTTATGGCCTAATACACATTTTAATTATATATAAAAAAGTATTTTAATGTATTTGTCTTTAGGACCATTTTGGGATGTAAACCACCTAAAATATAACCCATGAGCACTTGCAACCCATTTTAGAATATTTTGATAATGATTGTGCATGTGTACGCAACCTTTGAGCACTTGCAACCCAAATCGTGAGCAGAGAAACCCAGTCAATCGCTCTTAGATTGAGGTTATTGTGGTCATGTAGGAGAGAGGGAGGTTGAGCAGAGCAAGCCAACCCATGAGAAAAGCGCGAGAAAAGAAACCCAACCTAACTGAATGATTGGAGACCCGTGGATGCACCTGGTGATGTGTTTTTTCTTCTATTGTTCGTGCTAGCCTATTCAGTCCTTAACCCAAAAGAGCCTTTGACTATTGGTCTTTAACTTCTTCAAGTTTGCACATATACCTTAGTTATGAACTCTGGAAAAGACATATTATGTTTTTGCTTTCATACCTCTACCATGCAAACTATCTGTGTGGAAAAATACTTAGGTCATTCTCAAGAACTGTGGTTTCACTATAAATATCCACTTTATCCTCTTGTCTAGGTTTTTCTACTGGGATTTGTATTTTTATTCATAGGTAGAATGAAAAACACAATTTTAGGTGTTTTTCTCACAATAAGAAAATGTACCTATAATTATATTTCATCATAGATTCACATAAACATAGGGATGATAAAACGATTCAGCTCACCGCTTTTCTATTTTCCAAAGTAGTTCAAAGGAATTTTGGTTCTCTTTGTACCTACAAGTGGCCTGATACTATTTGTTGGCATCAAAGCAGGGCATGTTACTGGGGTTCTTAAATGCCAGTCATGACAGAGGCATATGAAATAGTATGAGTAAACAATGAACTTATTTTTAACATTTTAATGTTGTTTTCTTCATTCTTCTTTGTCTCAGACTCTCACTTAAGAATTGTCGAAGGATCAAGCTTCTACAAAACAATAGAAGTGCTGGAGGATCAAGAGCGGATAACAAGTCTCAAGCAAGACCTCAAACGACAATTAAATAATGACAGTTGTCTCTTGGAACTGCAAAGGCCTGGGGAGCTCAATCAAAGTGGAAGCTATTAAAAATATTATCATCATAGAGACAGACCATACATTCTGATAATTCAAGAGATAAAAATGGCTGAAGAAGAGGTAATGGCCCTATCTCATCTTCACTGAAAAACCTATCATTGGAAAGCCATCAGCTCCGTAGGAGCTTCTGGAGGAATTGCAACCTTTTAGAATTTAGAAAAATATGCAATGAGATCAGTAAAGGAAACCAATCATTGGCTTATGATAGAGCTGCAATGTAAAGAAAAGAAAGAGTCAATCTTTGTTTGTAATGTATATGGTCCAACGCATTACATGGATAAGATGGTATTTTGGGAAACACTCAATTTGTTGAGTGATAACTTGCAGGGAAAAGACATTATTCTTGCTGTGGACTTCAATTCCACCAAATCACAAGTGGAGAAGAGGGGAAGCTCGATCATTAGGAACTCCTTTGGAGAGAAAATGGAAGATCTGGATCTACTAGATCCTCCCCTTAAGAATGGGAAATATACTTGGAGTAACAAAAGAACGGGCCCTGGACATACTACTGCAAGACTTGATAGGTTTTTATTAAGATCCTCCCTCCTACAAAGGGACATGATCCCGATCTCCCTAGCCCTTCCTTCAGCAACTTCAGATCACAAACTAATATACTTATCCTTAGCTCCTTTTGAAAAGTTGGGTCCTATCCCTTTCCATTTTAATCCTCTTTGGTTGCAGGATTCAAAAGTTTTGGAAATCATTCAAGAGGCTTGAAAATATAACATCTTTTTCTCTCCTAGCAATATATGGGATTCAAAGCTAAGAGAAGCTTCTCTCGCTTTTAAGAAATGGGCTAAACTTTCTTTTAAAGGACCTACATTCCACAAGAAACAAACTCAAGATGATCTTGCTACTCTCTAGAAAAGAATGGAAGATGAAGAAGTGACTTTGCTCGCTCTAAATTAGGAAAAAGAGATGAACATGAGGATGTTAAAGGCTGCAAGATAGGAGGAGGAAGAATGGAGGCTGAAATCCAAGAAACTGTGGCTAAAAAGGAGGATAACAATATCGGTTATTTCCACAAGCAATCTAAATCCGGACTAAGCTTTAATACTATTAAGGAGTTGAACGATAGAAATGGAAAAAAAATCGAGGGGAATGAGGAAATTAAGAGGGATATTGTTCAGTACTTTAGAAATCTCCATACCAATAGTGATGAGACAGATCCCATCTCTCAGGATGATCTTCTCTCTGTTATCCCTTCTATAATTTCTGATTCTGAGAATGAGGAACTAGTGAAGCCAATATCAGAGCATGAGATCAGTAAAGCGATTTGGAATCTGCATCTTGACAAGTCTCCGGAATTCTATGGGTTCATAATCAATTTCTATTAGGTTGCATGGGACATCATTAAGGAATATATGAGAAGGATGCTGAACTAGACGAGTAAAAAAGACAAAATTGGTGGGGCCGCCAACTCTTCTTTCCTGGATTTGATTCCGAAGGAAAAAAATACTAACTCTGTGGAAAAATTTAGACCAATCTCACTATGCAACACTTCTTGCAAGATTCTCACAAAATTTTTGGCTGATAGAATGAAAAACTCATGAAGCATATAATTTCGGAGTCCCAAGGGGGATTTATAGCCGGGTGGAAAATTCTAGACAATATCATTATTGTCCAAGAAGCCATTCATTCCAGCTTGGAAATAAAACAAAAAGGTATGGCAATAAAGCTAGACATGGCTTACCCCTTTGATAGGGTCAAACATTTCTTTATTTTTGAAATTATGTCCAGGTTCAACTTCTTGAAAAGGTTCATTAGATGGACTAAAGCTTGCATCAACAGTATGGGGATTGCTCCATTAATTAATGGTAGACCTTATGAATTCTTCCAAGCCTCACGAGGTCTCATGAAAGGATTCCCATTGTCCCCACTCCTCTTTTTGTTAGTAACTAAGTCATTGAGCAGGAAGCTCCAAGCATTACAAGAAAATGGAAAACTAAAAGGACTAAAGATTGTCAGGGGGACCAAAGATGCAACTCATGCCCAATTTGTAGATGATAGAATTCTGTTTGGAGGGGCTTCCATGATGATTGCAGATAGATTTAACGAAGTTTTGTCCTCTTTCCTCAAAGCTTTAGATGAAAAGGTAAATCTTATGAAATCCAAGGTTTATGGCTGGAATTTCCCACCCAGGATGCTAGAAAATATAGCAAGGTTTCTAGGCTTTGAAGGAAAGCTAAATTGGAACTCATTCAGCTATCTTGGGACCCGTATCTTCAAAGGTAATTTTTTTTTTGCAGATTGGTAAGGCATTGTCGATAAGGTCAAGAAAAAAATATCCTCGTGGGGAGTAAGGTGGCTCAACCCAATAGGAAAGCTCATCCTCATTAACTTTATCATCTCTGCCTATCCAATTTATACCTGCTCGATCTATTTAGCTCCAAAAAAATTTATTCAGGAAATTACAAAGGAGATTAGAAAAATCCTTTAGCAAGGAGGTAAGTCAAACGGCTCAAAAAAATTCCACCTTGTAAATTGGGATATTGTTTGCATTCCGAAAAACTATAGAGGGACTAGAATAAAAGACTCGACAATGATGAACCTTGCTCTAGGAGCAAAAATCCCTTGGAGAATTGTCTCCGGAGAGAAGGCATGGTGGAAGGATATTCTTAGGAAAAAATATATGAAGGGAGCAAGGAAAATATGTGTTAATGAGTACCTATTGACAGGGAATGGATCTCCAATTTGGAATCTTTGCAAGAAGGCGACCAATATCATTAAAAATAACTTGCATTGGAGACCCATAAATGGTAAACATATCAAGATTTGGCATGACATCCCAGGGCCTGTCTCTCCACAAACCACCTGGATGCCTTTGCAGATCTCAAGCAATGGCTAGACCTTTTAAACATCTCCACTTTGATCTATATTCTTGGAAAAATAGTAGAATATGGGATGGGTGGAAATATTTGGATGTTCATGACCATCTAATGTTTGGCTTTACTGCTCTATTCTCTCTTCTTCATGGGTCAGCGTCTGTTCATCGTTAGATTTATGATGGCAGAGATTGGGGAAAATTAAGGATCTATACTGTAAAAGAAGGATACCAAATCACCTCAAGCAACAAAGAAAACAACATAACTGATATTAAGTGGAATAAAATTTGGTGCAAAGATGGCCTTCCAAAAATACATGTCTTTTTCTGGATGTTAGCACACCAAAAACCCTGACATTAGAGAATTTAAAAAAAAGAGGGATTGAAGGGTCTTCGCGCTGCATCCTCTGCAAAGAGTTAGAAGAGACTCTAGACCACCCTTTTCTGGATTGCCAATTTTCCTAAGAGGTTTGGTCTCTGGCTCTACAAGATTTGCATACAAATATGATCCTTCCAACAAATTGGAATGAGCTATTTTCTTACTGGAAAGATTATTACCAAGGTTCCCTTCTCCAAAAACTATATCTCACAAGGGCTTGGGTCGCCCTCCCAAAATACATTTGCTGGAAGATATGGGAAACTAGAAATAAAGAGCTTTTTGAAGGGGAAGCCTCTAGTCTAGGGAAAGTAATGTCTATTGCAAAATCGATGTTGGTGGAAGCTTTAGTAACGAGGGGGATGACCCATATCCATAATAAACCTTTGAATTCTAGATAAAGAGTGCGGGGAATTGATTTTTTGTCACATGTTACCAATAATTGGCATACAACTGTTCAAAGACCCAATTGTTTAAAATGGCAGGTGAGGACGAGCTATGAATATTTTGATAAATGGTGGTTGAATCTTGGTTGTAACTCCCTTTTCTTTGATGGGGCCTCCAAAGGCAATCCAAGGCTGGCAGGGGCAGGAGGAGTCATTTTTTACTCAGGAGGGAATAAGCAGAAGGATTATGCTTGGGGCCTAGGTAAGAAATCCAACAATGGGGTTGAGTGGCTTGCCTTAATCAAGGTATTGGAGATAGCAAGCAACTGCAGAATGGAGGAGTTAGTATTTTTTTGGTGACTCTCTCATGGTCATAAGGGAAGCACGAAAGCTGAATAAGAACTTCAAGATTCTAGTAGTCAAACTGCATTACATACTTAAATGTTTAGGAAGGGAGTTCACATCTCTCAAGTTCTTTCATATTATGATAGCAAATAATAAGCAAAAAGACTTAATGGATAACAAAGGAGTTTTATTAGAATATGGAGAGCTAGTTTGCAATGAAGAAAGGCACAGAAGAAGCTAGATCCCATGAACTCAGATTTATCCCTAGAAAGGATGAGTCTTTATCTCCCATTAACTCAGCTTTATCTTAATTGGCACGTATGCACTACATCTTAAACAGGGATTGAGAAGTCTTAATGAGTTTCAATTACACCTCAATTGTAAATGAATGCATTTCAATTACACCTCATTTGCACATAAGTATAAGGAGGATGGATAGTAAGAATGATATCACTGGGATGCTCAAATAAATCATGAATCTAACTACCAACTTGTTGGGATGGTTTGCGATCCGGCAGGACTACACCTAGAGACCTTGTGTAGAGGGAAACTTCAAGCGATCTCGGTCTTAAAAAAGGAATCTTGCGAAGAGGGAAATTATCAAGCATTTTGGAGGGAAAACTTCATGGGATCGGGAGAGCAACATAAAGTGAGCTAGAAGGAAGCACACGTAGAAGGAAATAGGATCTTCCTACATGTTGAACATAATAAAAAACAATCATTTTAATACCCAGTAGATGTCAATAGTAGCTGACAACAACAACGGTCCTCTGAACTCGGTGAGCACTCTCAACAAAAGGATGCGAGTTGGCATTGGGGTAAGATAAAGGGTAGGAATATGGTCAAAAGTTTTGAAACGGGTTGATGAGGAGGAGAGGTGTCGACCAGTTTCAGGAAGAAAGCATTCAAAAATGCTAGCTCCTGGTTTCAATATGAACGCAATCTATATGCATGATTGGATACTGACAGGTGCTATTAGGAGCTTTTCTGAAAATGGAAGCAGCAGGGGGAACTTCAATGAAAGCGGGTGATCTAGTGAATGATTTTAGTTTCTCAATTACACAGAATTAGTCTCTCTTTTAAGCCTTCGCAATGCAATGTTTTTGTTTACTGCTTCTTGGACATTTTGTAAGGAGGTACAGTCTCCATAGGCTAGGGATCTTTCAAGATAGTTACAAATATGTTAAACATGAACAAGAAGTTTTGGACGTTTCCCTCCTGTGCGAACAATCCATCCTTGGCGTAATGTAAACTCTATTTTTTTATCCTTATTAATATAAAAATGCTTAACTGTTTCTCTTAAAACAATGGGTGGTACTCTATGCTTCTGGAAATTTGAATGTACTCAGAAGTTCCCAGAATTATGAGTTCCAAAGCATTAATTCTGATAATATACCTATCAAAACTTCATCCTAGTAGAGATCATGGAAAAATACATGTGATACTTTGGAAAATCTGAGAAACTATGCTTCTATCCCTTTACAATTGTAGATACCGAACATAGTTTGGTACAAGAAATCAGATAACACTCAAATGTTTCCATTGTGTGCATAAGCTCCAAGGTGTTATAGCCTAGCATTGTACATATCCTAATGTATGCTTGTATGAATAGACACCAATATAAAATATATCATATTGCTCATAAGTATGATTTAATTAGCATAAAACAATAGAAAACATCGATTAAAAGGTATAATAATAGGTTTTATGTCATGTATTGTTTTAAAATACAAAGATTGACCTGATAATGAGCTAGCTTGTGTTGTAAGTCTTGGTTAATTAATCCGCAAATTATATCCTATGATGTTGACCATAAGCTCAATTTAGTCCAAAGAAACTATATTCTCAACCATTAGCTCAATCTAAGTAACTTTTTATCAAACCAAAGACATTCATTTCAATACTAACAAAGATCATGAGGATTTAACAATTTGTGAGAGCTAGTACATAATGAGCAACAAACATCCTCCTAATTAATAATTCAGCCATATATTTGTTGAACATATATCAAACATTTTACTCATGTATTACTTCCAAACTCATAAACCAACTTTATATTATCTTCACACTTGTGATCTATATGATTAGGTGCCAAAGATAAACTTCCAATAACATTCAGAACTTACTGAAGGATGATGATGTATTTGTAACTTCGAAATATATTCTGATGTATATTATCATTGTATGTTGTTGTACCCCCATTCGGGATGTGTCTTACCCCTTTACGAGATGTCTAAATTGTGTCTAGACCTTGAGGTACAACCTCCGTTGTAAGTCGGGGCAATAGTCCCCGGTGTAACATCATGTAATATGTACTTGTAATCTGTCTAGGAGAAGTGGGCCCTATGTGGGAATACATGTAGGCTCTAGTCTTATGTTTGGTCAGTGACTTGAAAGGGTATAAATAGGGAGGCGCTCTCCCTCACTTATACACACCTCACGCTCTCAAGTTCACATGAGAGAGAGACAGTTAGAGGAGGAGAGATAGATAGTTGTTGAATACTTCTTATTACTGCTTTTGATCATCTTATTATTTTGAGGAAGTTTGCGAGGTTTTTTCCTTTATGGTTTACCTGGTGAAAATATTTGTGTCTTGTGTATCTTTTATATCTTATGCATCTTTTGTACTTGTTATTCTTTCAGAAAAAGATCCTAGATAATCTAATCAGATCTTAAGAAAAACTAACATGGTATCAGAGCCTCTCTGAAAGAAGGAACTTTGCAGCTGTGGGAACTAGGGATTCCTAGTTGAAGGTGTTCTTTCCACAGATAATCAAGCAAAGAGGGATAGGATAACTCACCTCAGTAGGGTGTATCTTTTGGTGGAGATAGTTTTTGAATCAGGGAAGTTTCATTTTGACCTTGTCACTAGTGTCGAGAGGAACTAGGGCATCAAGTATTGGAGGATTCCCACCTCTATTTTTAGAAAGTGACCTAGTTGAGCAACTTGCCTCAAGGAGGCACATCTTTCTGTCCAAACAAAATTCCCAAAATCCAAGTTTGGAAAATTTGGGTTCCTTTAACAAACCCTACGTGAGCTTGCTCCGAAACCTGGTCAGACACCTCAAATCGGTAAGATCCAAATATTTACTATTTCCATTTCAGGTTCTCATTTTGAAAATACGACTCACCATACTCAGCGCGAGGAAAATCTTGGAGGGGCTGATAAATTTCGAGCATGGAAGTAGAAAATCTCCCTGACCCTTAAAGAAAATGACTTGGATCAGTTTAATACTGGAGATGTTCTAGAACCAGAGGGAGATGAGGCTAAGGCTGCTCATAAGAGAAGCATGGATAAGGCTAAGAGAATCATTGCATATTCTATCAATGATCATCTCATCCCCCATGTCTCTGCATTCAAGATACCGAAGGAAGTATATGATGAATTGACAAATATGTTCGAAGGGAAGAACATCAACAAGAAGATGACTTTGAGGAACCAACTCAAGAATGTGAAGATACATAAATCCGAGACTATACAATATTACTTCATAAGGGTTTCTCAAATCAAAGAATAACTTAAAGCAGTTGAAGAGAATGTCAAAGAAGGAAAAATTGTAATGACTACCCTGAATGGTCTCCCTAGATCATGGGACTCATTCATTCAAGGGATTTATGCAAGAAGGAAGACGATCTCTTTCAGTAGACTTCGAGAATAATTTGCACAAGAAGAAGCTACACTTGTGACAATAGAAGAAAAGATGGGAGAAACTGACGATCAAGCTTTCACAGTTTACACCAGGAAGAACTTCAAGAAGAAGGAGAACTTTCATCACAACAAGAAGAAGGACAAGAAACTGAAGAAGACCAAAAGAGATATTTCAAATTTTTGATGTTATACTTGTGATAAAAATGGACACTTGGCAAGAGATTGTCCCATCCAGAAAAGGATACACCATGCTCATGTTGTCGAAGATGATGAACCAACAAACAAAAGATTCAAACGAGAGAAGGATGATTTAGATAAGAGTATGTGCTAATATTAGCACTTACTGGCACTATCACACACATAAGCAATGATTGTCTCATGGATAGTGGAGCTTCTAAACACATGAAGGGATACAAGGAATCATTCATCAATATGTCTGAACATGATTCACCTCACAAGGTGAAACGTGGGGATGATTATTAATACCCCATAAAAGGGAGTGGTGAAGCTTCATACAAGATTGACTCTGAGAAATCCTTAAAGATGAAGGGTGTGCTATATGTTCTGGGATTGAAGAAGAATCTTGTCTCCATACCTGCATTAGATGCAAAGGGAATTAGGGTTGCATTTTTGGATGGCTAAGTTCTAATGTGGCCTAGAGGAAAGACAATAGAGGATGCCATTGTGATTGGAGAAGAAGATAGAGGCTTGTACCTGTTGAAGGGACAACCTGAACAAGCATTGCTTCATGAGTCAATTGAACCAAACGAACTATGGCACAAAAGGCTTGCACATGTGCACTACAGATCACTACCGATAGAAAGCAAAGCAGTCTTAGTATTGCAAGAAATCCACGCAAATCATGAAGGCATTTGCAAAGGATGTGCAAAAGGAAATAATCCAAAGAATACATTTCCTAGCAGTGAGAGCAAGGCTAAAGGAATATTGGAGATAGTTCACTCGGATGTATGTGGACCCATGTCTTCTAGCTCATTAAGAGGGTATGTGTACTATGCTTCCTTTATATATCATTTCTCACGTAAGACTTGGATATATTCCTTGAAAGAGAAAAGTGAATTTTTCAGCAAGTTCAAGGAATATAAAGCCTTGGTCAAGAACCAAACAAATAGGAAGATCAAGATTCTACGGTCTGATAATGGCGATGAATTCACTTCGGAGGAATTCAAGGAAATCTGTAGAGAATCTGGGATTAAGAGGGAGTTGAGAATTCCATACAATTCTCAGCAGAATGGGGTTGCAGAACGAAAGAACCAGACCATAATGGGAGCAAGGAAAGCAATGTTGCTTGACCATGATCTTCCTATGCAACTTGGGTAGATATGGAAAGAACAAATGTGTATGTATAGAACCATACTCCTCATCAAGTACTTGACAACAAGACTCCTGAAGAGGCTTTCGTAGGAGTGAAATTTGAAGTCAACCATTTGAGAATATTTGGTTGCCTGAGGTACATACATGTCCCAATGGAGAAAAGGACCAAGCTCGATCCTTCTGGGAGGAAGGGTGTATTCGTAGGATATAGTGATACATCAAAGGCCTACTGAATATACTTCCCAGGATTCAAGAAGACTGACATCAGTAGAGATGTAACCTTTGATGAAGACTCGACATACTTCAGATCCAAGAGGACTCCTATCTAGGAAGTCGAGGAACCTGAAGAGACGAGAGTCTGAGACATAGAAATTAGAGAAGAAATTCTAGAAGACCCTGAATATCATGACATGAAAGAACCACAAGAGCTGGTAGAGACATTCCTTGAGAAGGACTCCCACAAGAGGAAACCAACATGGGCACAGGAGCTCTTACAAGAAACTGAAAGCTATGGTGCTCCAGAGGGAATACATAGAGAGAGAAAGAAGGCAAATCCTTACAATAACTATGTGGCCCTGCTATGTGACATCATTGATAAAGAACCTTCCACCTATGAAGAAGCTACATAAAATAAAGAATGGAAGGATGTGATGATCGAGGAATATCAGTCGATCATGAAGAATGATGTCTGGGAGATTGTTCCAAGACCGGAGAAGAAATCTGTCGTGACTTCAAAGTGGATATGGCAGCATGTTGTAGATGGCAGCATCGAGAAATACAAGGTGATATTTATAGCACGAGGATTCTCACAGAAAGAAGGCATATACTATGAAGAGACATTTGCACCCGTGGCGAGGTACACTTCTATAAGGACCATACTTTCTTTGGCAACAGTTATGAAATGGAAAGTACACCAGATGGATGTCAAGACAAATTTCTTGAACGGTGTAGTCGAGGAGGAAGTGTACGTGGAACAACCACTGGGATTCGAGACACATGATAGGAAGATCCATGTGTGCAAATTGAAGAAGGCCTTGTACGGATTGAAATCAGCACTGAGGACATGGTACTACAGGATGGATAACATCTTGATGAGCTTGGACTTTACCAAGAGTAAAGAAGATTCCAACCTCTACTTCAAGATGGAAGACAAAATACTAGTGATACTCCTGCTATATGTCGATGACTTGTTTCTAACAAGTGAAGAGGAACTCATTACAGATGCAAAGAGGAGACTTCCTACAGAGTTCAAGATGATAGATCTAGGTATGATGCACTACTTCTTAGGAATGGAGGTGTGGCAGAGTGAAGATGGGATTTTCCTTGGTTAAGGAAAATATGCAGTGGAGATTCTGAAGATATTCAGAATGATGTACTGTAAGGCAATGGCCACACCTATGGCATCCAACTTGAAGCTTATGAGTGATGCTTCATCCAAGAAGGTTGATGCCATGATGTATCATCTGATGATTGGCTCACTGATGTATCTGATGAATACGAGACCGGACATATGCTTTGCGGTGAACACCCTGAGCCATTTCCTAATGGATATGAGACAGGTTCACCTGATAGCGGTAAAGAATGTTCTAAGGTACCTAAAAGGTACATTGGATTATGGGCTCAAATATGATGTGAATCAGAAGATTAACCTACATGGTTATGTTGATTTGGATTGGGAAGTTAGTGCCACTGGAAGGAAGAGCACCTCAGGTTTCTGCTTCAGTTTGGGACTTGGCATGATCTCCTGGTTCAACAAGAAGAAATCATGTGTGGAGCTGAGTACATTCGAGGGAGAGTATGTGGCCGCGCTCGACTAGTTGAGAGGTAGTGTGGCTGCGAAAGATACTGTCTAACTTATTTGATATACAGTTGGATTTGAATTGCATCTTCTACAACAATTAGAGTTGCGTGAAGATGTCAGAAATCTCAGTGTTCCATGACAAGTCGAAGAACATCAAGTTCAAGTTCCACTATATCAGGAATATGGTGTAGAGAGGATCAGTGAAGCTCCAATACGTCGAAACATAGGAGCAGATAACCGATGTGTTGAGCAAGCCTCTTGCGAGAGTGAAGTTTTAGTACTTTAGATAAAGACTTGGTGTGATTCAGATCAAGATCCCTCGAAAGAGGGAGTGATGTGTTCTATCATAGATAGAAAGATAGGTTGTCTAAACGTAGCATCCTAATAGAGTTTGTAGGTTGATCAGACCGAATCAGTCTTGCAAGTTATCCTTGGATGTAACATCCCGATGAAACTCGCAGGTTATCCTTAAATGTAATCAACCCTGATATTTTACAAAGCATATTATCTCACATGGGAAATGAGATAGGTTGTCTAAGTGGGAAAAATATTGGTGTAGTAGGTTTCTCAGATGTAATCAGTCATGTGACAGGTTATTCAAATGCAAAGAATGAGCCCTGGTGTGGTACGCAGGTTAGTCGGATGTAATACGCCCCATGGGTTGTCTGAGTGTAAAGAATGAGCCCTGGTTTGGTACGCAGGTTACTCAAACATAATATGTCCCGAAGGTTATCTGAACGAAAAATATCCTAGATGTAGGTTGTTCAGATGTAATCTCTTGAGGTTGAACAAAACAACGTAAAAGTTCCTGGTGTAACAGGTTGTTGTGTAATAATTCATCCTTACATATATATGAGATATATGTGTTCTCATGTTGAGATGATAAGGTCATGAAGCACAAGAGGTGCACCTAAGCGGTTCAACCATAGATGCTTTGTTTGTTTGTTGTTTTGTCTTGTGCAGGACAAAAGAGATGATCTGGATACGACAAGATGAAGGTAGAAGATGTAGGTTATTGCTATGGTAATATAAAGAAGGTACTAGACAATTTCTATGTGAAGGCTTGCTCAAGATGTGATGAAGACCTGGCATAGGACTAAGCCTACATCCAACATGAAAAAGGGTTGGCTCTGTAGAAACTTCTGATAACAGATAGTGTGGTATGATGATCAAATTATAAGAAGATGATGGCAACAACTATGATGAAGACTCTATGACTCCATGATGATGACGATGCGATGAAGACCTGACCATATGTATTGATGACTATGTAGAGAGAGAATAACTTCCTAGTTAAGAGGGATTGTTGATGAATTTGTAACTTCATAACATATTATGATGTATATTATCATTGTATGTTGTTGTATCCCCATTAGGGATGTGTGTTACCCCTTTACGATATGTCTAAATTGTGTCTAGATCTTGAGGTATAACCTTCATTGTAAGTTGGGGCAATAGTCCCCAGTGTAACATCATGTAATATGTACTTGTATTCTCTCTAGGAGAAGTGGGCCTATGTGGGAATACGTGTAGGCTCAAGTCTTATGTTTGGTCAGTGACTTGAAATGGTATAAATAGGGAGGCACTCTCCCTCATTTATACACACCTCTCACTCTCAAGTTCGCATGAGAGAGAGAGAGAGAGAGAGAGAGAGAGAGAGAGAGAGAGAGAGANATCTTACTATTCTGAGGAAGTTTGCGGAATTTTCTACTTTATGGTTTCCCCGGTGAAAATATTTGTGTATCGTGTATCTTTTATATCTTATGCATCTTGTTGTACTTGTTATTCTTTCATATAAAGATCCTAGATAATCTAATCAGATCTTAAGAAGAACTAACAAAGGATAATTTGTTGTATCTAAAGCATTGCACAATATTTAGCTAGAGGAGATGTTTTTTAAGGTGATATACTTCAGAAATCAAAATGCTTAGGCTACCACTAAAATAGTCAACCAATATTCCTTACAAGAATTTCCAATAGTGGAGTAATGAAGACCTACCTAAAAGTTAACAAAGAGACAATTTGTATCAGTTCTATCTTAGATGCCTGCCCAATGAAAGATAGTGATAGTTGTAGTAAGTCATAATATTCAGATTTAATTTATCAAATTATTTACCAAACAAATGTTACTCAGGTATGCCAAGAATGAATTAAATGAAGACTTGGAACAATAGAAACCAAATGGTGACAAGGAACACTGTGATCAAAATCTAGATCTATCTCAAGAAGTATAAGGTCACAATATATTGAGATATCTCATATTAGTTTTCCATCCATTCTTATCATACTCAGAAACATTTTATGTGCCAAGAAATTAGTACCATTCGAATTAGTCCTGAAATACAAAGTTCAACATCACTTTGCAAGTGGATTTGAGAGCAAATCTAGTGCCAAATACTTGCATTACATAACAATGATGTACTTCTTTAAGATGTATGATATTTAAGAAGGATTGACAATATTTTTTTAAAAGAGATTTAGTGGTTGTCATATAATGTGATGAAGACATGGTTAGCAATGAAACGACACTTGACAACTTCACTATAACTTACAATGACCACCTAATATATCATATCTGAAATATGTTTAGAGTCTTGTCAAAGTGAACCTTTTATTGTTATCAACCCATCAAATGATGTGAATTGTGAGAAATAGGCTTGTCATATGTATATCAATGATCAAGCAAATTATGAGGGATGAATAAGCAAATGATCTACTAACAATGTTGAATAATGAGCAAACTTAGTTTTGTTGTATATTTGAAATATTAATACTCAAGAAAAGAATGAACATACATAGATCATCATTCTATCATTTGTGAATTTGAACAAGGATTGATATGAATATAGGACTTTGAGTGTAGTATGTTTATTAAATGAAGAAACAATAGTCAATTTGATTTTCAAAGGGACAAATTGAACTAATCCATGGGATTACTAACAAGCCTTGTCAAATTGTTGAATTATCTATCAAGCTACGATACTCAATTTGTTCATGGATATGTAGGGATCCTTGTCTAGTATGGATATGACCCTCATTCATGCTTTTACAATATAAGGAATGGGTCTGTGGTAGATATCAGATACCACTATTATGCAACTATGTCTTGTATCGATTAAAACAGTAAAAAGGGAATAAGACAATATGAAAGATAAGTTGTATTGAAACTAATATGGAAACAAATATGACAAATTCTCAAAAACGTTAGATACAATATCGCATGACAACAAAAAATATTATATATGAATATATACAAAAAAAATACATGAAATATAAAAAATGTCAGATCTACCAGGCATTACTGATTAATGATCAATTCTTTTTAAATAACATGTTTTTTTTATAAAAAACGTTTGGTATTTTGTATTAGAAAAAACCAGATGTTGAAGCATTTGGAGATTACATCAGGTTTCCATATTGATAAAGAAAAGATGTAACTTATGCTATTGACATTGTCTTCTTCATAGCATTCGCAGTAGTAAATAAAAGGAGAATCTAAGTTCCTACTGGATATATTCTGAAATATATGGACATATTGTCCCAACAATAGACAAAAAAACATAAAGACATGTTTATTTCCCTAAAGAGGTCCCAGAACCCTTTCCATTAACAAAGTTTCGGTTGGCTTCAACTTCATTTTGCACTTGGGCTTCAAAGGCCATAGTTCCTACCCGAATATCAATGCGATTCAATCTATCCGCGAGCTCTTGGATGGTGTGGACTTGATCCTGACGTTAGGATTCCTCAACAGCTTCTTTCTCCCTCTGAATTGGTCTCACTTCATGGATTTCCTCTGAAACCTGCTAAAAAATTTCCCTCACTTCTCCTTTGAGTCATCGAAGCTGATGCTTCTGAATATCCACATCATATTTAACTCTCCTCAGTCTACATCCCAATGCTGAGGGCAGCAAGGATCACTCTCATCAGTGGAGTCCATGTTATCATCCTATTTGTAGAGGGGCCAATTAGCTTGGAGGCTCTTGCATCTCTAAATTGCTTTCTTGAGATGCATGAAGTTAGAGATAAGGTGGCAAGGTCCCTTTCCCGTTTCTTGGTGCCTGCATATACTGCAGGAATGATATGTCTCGTTGACTCAGTCACTCTTCTTCATAATTAAATCAATCCTATTGGAATGCTATAAATCTCTAGCCTCTGCCTCAGCTCTCACCCATGTCCATATTAACGTCATCTTGCTTGATCTGAACTGGATTGACGTACTTTCCACATCTCTCACACGAGGCATATAAGGCTCCATAGCTGCTTCGGTTTATACATCATGTACAAAACCCAAATTCACAATAGGTTCTTGGGTTGGAAAGTCTTCGACGTACTCTACTTCCATCTCCCTTAAATTTTTTGCTTTCTCAAATCCTCCTTCACTCGCGACAAGTTTCACGATTACCCATGTCTGCCTTGTGGTCGCCCATGGTGCCACCTCTTTGATTTCAGTCACCATATGTTGGGAATATCCGAACGCGACTATTTTGGATCTCCTTCTAGGGGAGCAGGTACCACCTGATTTCATCCCCATTCAGAAGAAGGGCATTCGGCTCCAGCCCGACCGCTTTGTTGGTGCCTTGATCTGCTTTGGAATTATTCATTCACAACACATGATAGTAGTTTAGATTTCATAATTTTGAAGTAGTTTCATTAATTCTGAGAACAATTTTCCTTAACCTGATGTCATTCGGCTTTGTTTTCTTTACCATTATGATGATCAGACTTTGTGAGTCACCTATCACTCTAGCTTGCAAGATTCCTTTTCTCTAGAGTTGTTTGAGTCCTTGCAGGAGCGCTAAAGCTTCAACTTGGTTGTTTGTTGTCTTACCAAGTCCCAAAGCGTACTGCATTTCTGTTTTCACATTAGTATTTAATATAATCCCTTGCCCTTTTGCTGCCCCTAATAAAATGTTTTACTATAAGTACCAAAATACTTTCTTTAAGTATTTTTTGGTCTGCTTAATGTTTTTTTTTTACATTTTTTTGTTGAAATGTTGTGTTCTCTAGTTGGGAACATGTTATAAATACTGGAAGGTATCAGAATGTGCTTGAAATGGACATGCAATGGTTCAAGGATGTATCCATGATGTATCCCTCTATTTGCATTATTTGAAATGCTAAATGAGTTTTTAGGTACCTCTGCTAGGCATTTCCTCTACCATTTAGCATAAAAGATAAAGAAACACCATCTATGTGATGAAAAATAAATGTTAAAAGATAGAAATTTGTCTTTATGTAATGCATGGATATAGTTTTTTATGAAGGAAAATTTCCTGAATTACCTAAAACCTATGGTAAAATGGAAGTTACAGCTAGACAAGAGGCTATGTCCTTGAATGATGGAGAAAAAGCTTCTTTGAATCTTGCTTGTGGCACGCCACCATCCATAATATTTGGAAACAAAGTTTATAGTTCCTCATTGGACATGACTTTGAGCCTCATTAGGCATATTGGAATCTCCAATAGTGATGCAAAAAGGAAATAAATGGAAAAATGGATGTGAATATTGTAGATTGCCTCTTTGGTATACTTGGGCCTAGGATCAATTCTCCCAGAATAGAGTTTTTGGCTGAAATCTTAACTAATAGCCAATACCACCTTTGAATTGCACGAGGCATTCTTTCTTTCCATCTACCTTTTTATCAACTTAAATATCTAACACATACACATCTAACTTGTAAAGATTATGCGATGGTTGGTTTCCCTCTCCATCAAACTTTCTAGGTTGTTACCAGGTGACAATAGGGAGTGTTATTTAGTATTTTTTCTTGCACTATTTTTGTCAATTTATTAACTTCCACAATAGGGTGTATGCTAAAAGCTTGGAAACTGCAAATCCCACCTAAACTTTGTCCTTTATTTTACTCTATAAACTATATTTCAATAATGTTTAGTTAAGAGGGTATGATTGAGAAATCAATACATTTTCTAGCCATGTATATGGATTTGTGGAATTATCCTTCAAGAATTGACCTTGCAAGGAGCTATTGCATATATTTGACCTTATTTGACCTTCCATCTCTTTGTTATGTCAAATAAGAGGTAGTTACAAGGAACTATTGCATATAAGAGGTAATTACAAAGGGCTATTCAATATGTTTGACCTTATTTGACCTTCCTTCTCTTCGGCAGGTCAAATAAGAGGTAGTTATAAGGAGCTATTGCATATAAGAGGTAGTTACAAGGAGCTATTGCATATATTTGACCTTCCATCTCTTTGGCAGGTCAAATAAGAGGTAGTTACAAGGAGCTATTGCATATATTTGACCTTCCATCTCTTTGGCAGGTCAAATAAGAGGTAGTTACAAGGAGCTATTGCATGGATGCATGGTTACCCCACATTGTCATAATTTTATATAAAATTGGAATCCAATATGCTAATTTAGATGTTATATTGCTCATAATCTAGATATCAGGTGTGCTTGACAGACTCAAACCTTAATTCTTTTCCAAATTGTGTGCCAATAATTATGGAAATTCCTTTACCAATTATGGCCATTAATGTATGAGATTTGTTTGTTTAGAGTCAAACTCATTCCCGTGGTCGATATACCTCATCACACATATACCTCATCATGACCGCATGAGCGTGCCAAGGATACCACTAATGAATAGTGCCCTATTGAATACCTTGTATACTTGTGGACATAAAACATGCAAATGTGTCACAGACCCATGTTTGTCTAGGTAGACTTAAATCTCCTCCAAGAAAAATTGTGCACAAATTTGTGCCTTTGTGAAAACTTCTACCACCTTTGAAAATTATGTGTATGGGTAAGGTAACAAAGCAATAAGCTTATATAGGTTTTTATTGGATGAAATTCATTTCAACATCCATAAGACCTTACATTATTGTAGATATATGTTTATTGGGCTTACATCAGTGATGTTGTTTGTGTTATTTCTAAATTGGGCAATAAAAGAAAGGAGTTTACATACCATCATTCATATCTTAACACCCAATTCTGTCTACCTCTATGGATTTTCTAATAATATGACATGACCCATGACATAATTTTCTCATGCAAGGCAATTAATTCACCTTAGAGCACCATATCAACATCCTCTTTTAGAATTGAGATTACCTTTACACTTTTTTTAATCCAAATCTCAAAGCATATTCCATCACTTTAAGTCCACTTTTTTATATCCAAATCTCAAAGCATATTCCATGATGATTTCAAACTATGTCTCACATAGTTTAACAACACATAGGCTCTAAAGTTTGATGATTCCTTCTTATACGGACTTGAGGCATTCAATACTTAATTTTGGCCAATTTTTCCAATTTTGAACATGCAAGACAATTAAAGAAAAATCCCTTACTAATCAACATATGCATTTTCAAGGTTGGGGATAATTTCTAACTATGTATGATGATAGTGGAAAATCCGTGCCTTAATGGCTTGTAATTCTCTAATATGAATTATGCATACCCAACAAGGTCCTATTTGAATTTTTTTCCCATGGTGCAAGTCGAACCAAACAAGTATTTGTCAAATATTTTTTCCTCAAGCGAGGGGAGTTTAGTAAGCCTATATGAAAGTGAAACATCAAGTAGGTCTACAAGAGTTATATCAACTAGATGTCAAAAGATCAGAAGAAAATTCCATAAATGCATGGAATTTTTTCTCACTGAAGGGGCTTCATGTTCCTATGATGATGAGACAATAGGTGACATTGAGGTGCCCTTGAGGTACAAACATCTAGTGAAATAATGGGTACCCAAGGATCTTCCTCAACTAAACACAAATTTTTATGTGAATGAGACGATATATCAAATTACACCATCGTCATTACATGGTTTGGGTTGTTTTGTGTGGATGGCATAAAGGTCGGTTACGACATATGTACATAATTGATAGATTATGTTGGACCCTGTTACAACTACAAAGACTGGGTGCGCCTCATCTGATATACATGAAGTATGCATAGATATGGATTGTCAACAAATTATTTATAGTTGAAAGACAAAGATGAAAATAAAGGAGCAACATTGTACATTGACAGAAGGCCAAAAGCCACAATGAATATTGCGAGGTTTATAAACATTACACAACCAGGGTCTACAATTAAGAAACCCAACTGCATATTTGATGGGTGTGAAGGAAACCGTGTTTTTGTATGTGCCATTAAATCAATAGTTGGAGGGGAAGAGTTGCTTATTAATTACAATTAGAATCAAGTAGATACAAACATTGTTACTATGGGAGTGGTACATCTAACAATTTACCCAACATTTTATTAATTAATTTAACATCTTAAGCAATTTTCATCAGTCTGTTGTTATAATTTTGTTTACATTTTCTATATTTACTTCGTAGGGTAGTGATCGGGACATCTCCCCAGCAGCTGGTTAGAGGATTACAACTTCCGTGAGAAAGTAGGTATACATATTTGTAATAGTACAAATATAATTTGAAAAAAGAGTTTTTTTGCTATGTTTTTTCAAGAGTATATTCGTTTGGTTTATATAATGTATTTGTATATTTGTTGCAGAGTGTTGATTGGGGGAAGCACCTGAATTTTTATCAAACTACAACAACCTCGGGGAAACCGGTATACATGATTGTAATTGTAAAATTTAAATACGTCAAAATGTTTTCTTATTATTTTGTTTCCGTGAGTATTTTGGTTTCGTTTGGATAATTTTTTCTATGTTTTTTAAGTAGGGTGATGTAAGGGGAACCTCCCTAGTAGTAGATGATACTAGACCCGCCTTGATGCAACAGGTATACATCCATGCAATTGTACAAATTTAATATGAACACACACAAAAATTGTTGTGTTTTTTCATGAGTAATTTTGATTCATTTAGATAATGTTATCTTTATACTTGTTGCAGAGTGTTTATCAGGGAAACCACCCGAATGTTGATTAGATGACAATAGCCTTGGGGCAATAGCTATACTTGATTGTAATTGTAATAGGTTCACCCTGATTGTAATTTAAATACCGTGAGTATTTTGGTTTCATTTAGATAAATTTTATATGCTTTTGATGCAGGGTGTTGTAAGGGGCACCTCCCTATTAGTAGATCAAGACAAGTCCCCTATAACCAATGGTCCGATGAGTAGATGATCCTCGAGGTAGCAGGTATAATTCATTGGAATTGTACAAATATAATATGGAGCATAATGTTTTTTATGTCTCTTTCATGTGTATATTGGTTTCATTATGATAATGTTTTCTACCTCTTTTTGGCAGGGGGGTAATCGGGGCAAGTCCCCAGATGTGGATCAGATGACACCAACATTGAGGCATTAGGTAAACCTAATTGTATTTTGTGAATCTACCATGATCGATATGTTTTCTTGATATACTTTTTTCCTCATTCTATTTCTTTCACGTCAGTAATGTTTTATATATTTTTGTTGTAGACCACTGATTCAGCATATGAAACAATGTCAGAGTGATCAATAGATTTTGATGTCGATGAGTTGAAGTGCGATGTTGTCATTGGTTATTCTCTAGACCTGATCAATATTATAGATAAGACCTTGAGAAAAAATAATGAGGATATCCTTAATTTGATATTCATTCAGTTGCAGACAGATCGGATTAGATCCAAGGTTGATGTTTTGGTAAAGAGATCGCACGCCTTGCAAGTAAGCTGCAGAATCTTGAATCGTAATATAAATTCACTTAGTACTTTATATTTTTTACTTGTATATGATGGTGAACTTATAAAATATGGTTTGTATTTACAGGATTTTCTGCGACCACACACTAGTGGTCAAGGCGGTGTTGGCCGCAGTGATTCTCGTGGAGAGTTGTCACATGAGAAAACGAATCCACATACATCTCATGTGCCACTATTGTTGACTAAAGAATCAATAACACGTTCTGCAACACCCCTGAGGCCAGCTGTGAGTGCACCCGCTAGTGACCGACGCACACCAGATCATGCAGAAGAAGGGGTTGATGCAGAGCCTGCTAGTATCGATATTGCTGAAGCACCATTTCTTGGATCTTCCCGTGTCACTAGCACATATACAATATAGACAACATTTTTGGTGGACGAAGAGCTTGTTCCAATAAAGATAGATAATATCCTAGGTAATTATTATGCATTGTTCAAGTTAGTGCTTATAATTTGACTGTAATATACCGATAAAACATTGTCTTTCAACTAATGATGACATGATCGTTTTGCAAGAAATGATGTTTTTGATAAACATCTAAATGATTTGTCCTTGGAGATATTTGGTCCCACCATCCGCACAAGGTGGGATAAACAAATTAAAAATTTAAAGGAGGAGCTCACTAATCGGTTGGTTGTCTTGTTTGACAACAAGACCTTTAATATAGCTGCAGTCTTAAAGAAGGATGGAAAACATATGAATATTGTCCAGGATCAATATAGGGTTCACCTAGAAAGGAACCCTACGTATGAGCACCCTTCGATGATTCCGTTTAGAGAGTGGAAAGCCCTAGTGGAAGATGGAAAGGAGAGGGCTCTAAGAAAAGAAGCAAAGCTACCACCAGGTACAAGGAGGTTTGCAATACTTTCCATAATGTATTTATAACCTTATTATTATTAATTTATATATCAAATTTGGAACATCTAACGTATTTCAATGCTTTCATAGGCTGTCTGACACATCAAAGGCCACAAAGGAAAGACAAGAAAAAATTGGTCAGCACAAGCTTGGGCCTAGTGGTTATTCGAATTTGGCTACATGACTTGTAAGTATCGAAAAACCAATAATGCATCCAAATAATAAATTGCAAATTATTTTCATTTTGTTTCACCGCAAAAGGTAAATTCACGACGTTTTGCAAATATGCAGGCCGAACGATTCAAGGAAGTGCCCACTGAGGAAGACTTGTAGCTTGGCTTCTAGTACGACTTTGGAGCTGTTGTTGAACGCCGAAAAAGCTTGTCTGGGAAAACACAATCTTCTGATGATCCATCTTATGCAAATGTATATAAAATCTATATAGTTTAATAAAGATTTATTACTTGTGCAATCTATTCATTATAAATAATTGCCGTAAAATATTGAATCTGTTTTGAGCGGGAAAGCAACAATCCAATCAATGTCGAGGACGGACAACAACCAATCGAAGATCATGCTTCGAATCCTGGTAATGAATTTATTCATATGCTGCAATTTTAAATATTGTAGTGTAGATGGTGAACATTAATTTTACTTTTCCATGTTTCAACTGCAGGACATGTAGAGGGTTACATTGTACAGGTTGAGCCTAGATACGAATATGAAGTACATGCCGTGGACACATCAAGTAAAAAAAAACATTTGTAATGTTTTTTTATAAATGAAATACGTGTCATTATAATACCAGAATATATCAATGTAACATTTTCAAATTATTGCAGCGAATCCACACCCCTTGCCGCAAAATCCACATCGATAGTATTCTAGTAGGAAGTCATCATGACAAGTTGATGAACCACAAAGAACTGAAAAAGAAGTTCTAGCTGATGAGTATCTTGTTGATTTTGTAAAGAGAAAAAAATTAGAAAGAAGTGAATGAAGAAATAACTATGTAATTATTTTTGATAACATAATGTCATGCATATTTTTTTCCTTACTGAATGAATGAATTATTTAATGAATGTTATTTTTTATTAAGTGAATGGTAAATGTTTGTTTATGATGAAATCTTGATGTTTGCATATAATTTTTTTCAAGTACATGCATTGGGTATGGGGAATTGAGAGTGATATGAGGGGGGGAGGGGCCATAAGAACTTCCACCTTCATGTGGTTGGTCATGTTCAGTAGAGAATATTAAATTATTCTCGAAACAAAGAAGAGCTCAATGAATGGATACCGTGGTGCCTTTCTACAACCCACTCATGAGTCATATAAATTTTGACAATTTCCTGGGGCTTGTTATGAAACTAAAGCATCTTATCCTACTTTCCAGGCCTCTGACAAGGTAAGAAATTATCCATTTATCACTTACTTATGACAGTTTGAGACAAGGTAAAATCAAATGAAAGTAAGCACCAACAATATATACATAAGAAAGCAATTCTTACATAGTTATATTTTCATATAGAAGTTGTTGAAATCAAGTTCCACCAACATATTTATATTCAAGATCCATTTTTATTTGCAAGACATAGTGGATCCTACAGATATCTACACATCTTATCTCTTGCCCCACAATTGCTAGAGTGTCCTTGTATATTCATGACACTGCTAGAGCTCCTGTCAACTTGCAACCTTCCTTGGTGGTCTGCATGTTTGACTAACCACCATGATCTCTAGCCACACCAATGTCTCTACAACAAGCTAGCACCAACACCATCAAGTCCAATTTTGTTATTTCACTAAGCATGCCTCACACAAGCTCTCTAAGTAAAGAGCTCCAAGTATCATATAGGGTTTCTTTGTCACATGCCCTAGGATCTAACTCCATCTCACAAAAGGACTCAAACATTAACACTTCAAGTATCCTCTAATTTTTGCCCCCAAAATCCTAGTTCCTTCCTTGCTTGCATAAATACAAGTACACAGACTCAAGACAAATGCATATTCGAGATACAAATGATGTAATGAACTCGCAAATGGCTTAAGGTAAGATGATGTTCAAAATCAAATAGTTAAGGAAATCTAGACATGGAATACTTATTCTAGTTTGAGAAAGTGTAAAATTAAATGGAATTAAGCATCAACAACAAACAAATAAGAAAGCAATGATTTCATAGCGATAATGTAAGATAAAAGTCATTGAAATCAAGTTCCACAATCCTATTTATAGGCATACTTGAACACGAATATCACTAATCAATTCAATGTTTAACAATAAACCATGGGCATGTAGCTATGGATGACAAAATATAAGATCGATAAGATAATTTTATCAATGTCCATTGAATCAACACAATAGTAGGTCAATAAACCCCAGGGTTGCAACTAGGACATAAACCCTAGTTGTGGGCATAAACCAATAGATAAATAAGTAAGGAATTCCCATACTCTCTTGTATACCATGTTGAGGTTCGTTAGAGACTGCAAGGATGAAATTGAACCGACCAACAAACCCTAATTCCTGTAATAAACAAGGAGAAAAACAATGTTAGGGTAACAAAACTTTACAACCTAAGAAGTGTATTAGAGATGATTTATGGGTGCACTATAGGGAGAATCCATAACTGTGATAGAAAGAATATGCAAACCAATATCAAGAGAGTTTAGGGTGCTCATAGTCTAAATCACTTGTATTCAATAGATTAGGAATTTCACATGAGGCATGGGTCTTTGCCCAATTTATGCCAAATGTAAAATTGTGTCATTCTAGGATTTGGGAGGGTTTTAGTTCTAGCTATGATACATTTATGGATAATTCATTGAGTGAAGACCTTACTATACTTGTTGTATTACAATGCTAGAATGTAATCTTTGCATTTCTTATTTATAATGGAACTAGGTTGAAAAAAAATTATTACATCTGTTAGATTTCATCTAATTTTGTTCTACCAGCTAAGGCAATAAATGAATTGGTGATGTTTTTTAATTGATGAGTTTGTAAGCAAAATAATGTAGTCTTTATAGTTTTGGAATATTTGTTCTATCTCTTATCATAATTTTTCATGGTACTAATAATATTTGTAATATGATGTAGTTGTGAGGGACCCTGCATGAGGTATTCCCATCCAAATAGAGAATCCCGAGAGGATTCCAACTATAAATCTATAGGTTTAACAAAAGCGCAAGTGAGGGTAAGTTCAAGATGCCACCACTTCTTGTAAATAGGATGCTAGTTTTCGATCTTTTCCAATTCTAGTTATAATCTTGATTTCCCATGATTACTCGTATTTAGTGTAGGATATGCAAAATTTCTACTGCCTAAGTTGTAAGTATAAGAATCATCAATACGACTTGATAAAATGGTATGGTATTTAAAGTAACACATTGTCTTATGGACATGAGTATATTCATGTGAACATATATAATATTAGACCCAGTTTTGAAACAACATGGAGCCAGCCTGAACCTTCAATGGCTACTAAGTTTCTACAATAATTTCAAACATTTCTATGGCTTAAGAGGTTCTTTCTCTTATTAGACAAAACATTGAAGGAGGGGGTGATACTGAGAATGTCTTCAAATTGTGACACCTGAACAGTTTCCTGTGTATCCAAATATACATAGAACTAGTATTTTTTTAAAATACCCCATCATGGTTGGATATTCAACGACCCTTCCTACGATATCCAACGATAATGCTATACGATCGACGACAAATTTTGTCGGTCTATCTCTTTTTTGTAGGTATATGTGTAAGATATCCAACGATCATGTGGTCGAATATTCGACGACATTTCCTATGATTCCGATGATCATGCTATACCATCGACGAAAAATGTCGTCGGTGTTTCTCTTTTTTGTTGGTATATGTGTCAGATATCCGACAGACATGTTGTTGGATATCCAACCTTTTGTAAAGTTATGTGGGTCGGATATCCAACAGGTATGTGGTATGATATCCGCCCGTCTGTAAATTAATGTGGGTCGGATATCCAATGTGTATATTAATATATTTGTGGTCGGATATCTGACAATTTCATGTCAGATATCTGACGAGACCATATATTGCTGTCGGATATTCGCCAACAGTCAACTGACGTTTAAAAAAGGAGAGGCTTGTTAGATTGTTGACAACTTGTGTTGGAGACATTTACCACCATACACACTCTTTTTGGTAAATTTGGCCTAGTTAAACCACTATCCTAAGTATTATTAACTTAATTGACATCAGAGGAGCACTAGATGACATCATCTAGATCACACACACACCTACCTTCAGTCAAGGAGGCTAACTTAGCCTTCTCCTACATTCGGGGAGGCTAACTGGAGCACTCTGGGGGTGATCTGAGTGTCATTAATGCCCCATATTGCTAACTGATGGTTAAAATTAGTTAAACAGAGCAGTGAAGGTGCCCTCCATCATTAAATTGATTATTTATTGATTATTTAATGAATTGGAGTCAATAGAGGTGCCTCCAACCACTTCTGATGTTCAATTACACTTCAGTTAACCTCATCGGGGTTCATTGGAGTCATTGAAGTGCTACCACTTGTTGGTTGGCTTGCTGTGACATGTGTTTGATATACTTTTAGTTAGAATTAGTCATATATTGCACTTCGACTTCAGTTAGGGCTCAATTGAGTCAATTAGGGTTTTGATTAGTGGTTAACTAGAGTGTTGACTATGGCTTACATTCAATTAAACTAGACTCACTCATTCAATTCGAATGACCTCCTTGGGAATTCGAATTGCTTTGTCATTCATGCTTGCGGCATGATCTTGTATTGTATTACTCATTCTTTGTGTGAATATACAGAACGACTACTCATTTTGTAGCACAATTACACCATTTTTATGCCTTATTGTTATTAATCTTTGATGAGACTTGTGTTTAGTCCCTAGATTATTGTGACAGATTAATAACTTGATGTCAAATATTGGACATATATGCTATTGGATTTTGGGTTCATATTTTCATGTGTGTAAAAAAATCTTATTTGATGAAGAAGAATCTGCTAGTCTTAAAAGTCGTGCAATTTGGCTCCAACATGGGGACAATAATTTCAAGTTCTTTCACAATTTCATTTAGCATAGAAAGAACACTAACTCTAATTGGTAGATCGAGTAGGAGAACGATAATACTATCTCAGGTTTTAGTAATATTGCTATATCTAGGGTTCATCACTTAAATAATATTTTCAAGGAAGATCAAAGGGATCCTATTGATCAGTTGCTTGGTTTATGAGCTATTTGTCCTTCCTTTGTGATTGAGGAACACAATCTGGCACTCCAGCTGCCTTTGTCTCTTGAAGAACTAAAGAAGGTCATTAAGACTATGCAAAAGGATAAGTGTCTTAGCCCTGATGGACGGCATGTGGAGTTCATCGAGGGTTTCATGGATCTCTTCGAAAGAGATCTTCTAGTTTTCATCGAACAATCTAGTATTAAAGGCAAGGTGCTAGCAACTTACAACACCACCTTCATTACAATCATTTCAAAAAATGATAAGGGATCCCTTTTTGATGGCTTTAGGCATATCACTTGCATTTACAAGTTCATTGCAAAGGTTATTGATTGAAGAGTCAGAGGGATCTTCTCTAAAGAAGTTCTTCAAGAGAAATTATCTTCCTTGGAAGGGAGACAAATCCATAACACCATTGGTACTACACAAGAGGAACTGCACTCTGCTAATATGAATAAAGTTTCCTCTAGTATCATTAAGGTTGAACTTAAAAAAGAATATGACTAGGTAAATTGGACATATCTCAGGTTGGTTTCCTTCAAATTGGTTTCCATTTATCTTGGATCATGTCTTGTGTTCAAACAATATATTTCATCATTTTGATAAATGCCACATCATCTTCTTTTTCCAGACTGGGTAGATGGCAGAGGCAATATTTCCCTCTTGTGCCCCTATTGTTTATTCTGATTATTGAAGGTTTGAGCATGGCAATTCATCATGCAAAGATTAATGGTTCTTTGAATAGGATTTCTATTGGGGGGAATATCATAATTTCCCGTCTAGTTTTTGTAGATGATATGCTTTTATTCACTAGTGGACAAGGAGGGATGTCTCAAATGCTACAACAATGTTAATAAATGTTGAAAAATATTATATATAATTTATGATTCTGGAAGAAGATTTGGTTCTTTATCAGTACACAGTTCCTTTTTACAATGGTAGACATTCAACTGGGGACTAAATATTTGGGGTTCATTTTAAATCCCAATGATTACCAAAATTAGGATTAGGAATGGCTTATTGGTAAAGTAGAGAACTGTTTACAATTGTGGTGTAACATGTGGCTTTCTAGGGGTGGGGGGCTCATCTTAATGAAATCAATCTTGGAAGCTCTTCGAGTATTTTGAGTAACTTTGACTTTTGTCCCTTCAAGTACTCTAGATTTTTTTTTTAACACAAACGTGTATATTTTTATTTTTTTGTGTGGAAAAACCACGATCAGAAGAGCCAAATGCCAATCGACCAGATTACACAATTACACAAGAAAGAAAGAAAAAAACCCTTCAAAAGGCCCCGAAACTGAATAGTTAGGGAGAGCCTCTTAAAAGGTCAATTTACAAATTAGTGAAACTCATTTATGGAATTGGATGAAGATAGCTAGCTTCTCCATTTATACTAAGGAACCTTTGAGGTAGCAGACATGCTTTATTGGCCAAAGCATCAACAAGATTGTTCAACTTCCTAAGGATGTGGAAAGAGGCAACCAAATCAAATTATTTCAATAGATTCTGAATTCTCTGCAAGGATTTGTTCAAGGCAGAATTATTGAAGAAGTCACCTGAGTTGAATGCTTTAATCAGCATTTCAGAGTCGCCAAAGACTTGGATTGACTTGAATCCATTTTCCTTAGCATCCTGAATTGCCATAAAGAGGCTGTAACATTCAACCTGGTTATTTGACATAAGTCTGAGTCCCCAACGAAAGCTAAATTCAACCAGTACATCAGAAGAGGTAACAAATCCCCCAACACCTAAGATTCCAAGATTCCCCTTGGAAGCCCCATCGAAAAAAATTGCAGCTGAAGAAGATTTCATCCAAAATGTTTTTAATTCTTCCAATGACCCACGAAATCTCCAGGGAACAATACTAGTAGGCTTGATGCATGCCACCTTTCTATTTCCACAAGAGCTGGATCCCAACCACGTTGAAAATGCAGCATCCAAAGGAGGAGAGGAATTAACTTACCAACAGATTCAACAGTTAGCGATTTAGCTTTGGTGACCACAGTTTGCTGATTTGGCAGCTGGTTATTGAAGATGTAGTTGTTCCTGGAAAGCCACAATTTCCACCATATTCTCTTCGGTATCGAATGCCAGATGTTAAACCAGACAACTTCATTTCCAATTTTAGGAGGACGCAGCTCATGCCACGAAAGATAAAATGATTTGACAGTGGATTAAACTGGAACGAAAAATCAGGTACCGTGAAGCACCAATTCCCACATGGATTTAGCAAATTGGTAGCCAATAAAGATATGATCTACTGATTCAAAGTTCAATTTGCAAAAAAAACACCAAAAAGGGCCATAAAAACCACGTTTGAGCATATTGTCACCAGTCAATGCCTTGTTGAGCAAAATCAGCCATGTAAAAAAATTTACCTTGGGCAAGGAGTGCGATGACCATACAATTTTCCATATCGTTGAGGAGAAACAAGAAAGATGACCAGATTGAAGATCTAAAAAGCCCTTAGCAACTGAGTAACAACCAAAATTGCCCCAACCCAAGCTATCTTTATACGAGCTATGCACTGGAGCGAGACTAGACAGAAAGGAAGTCAACAAACTTTTTTGTGGGGCTAGATAGTCCGGAAGGTCAGAAAAATTCCAACCCACCCAATTACCAGCACAGTCCCAAGCGCAAATATCGGCCAGTCTGAGGAGGCCTTTGTTAGTTGACCAATCCAAAATCTCAGCTAACTGAGTGACAAAAGAAAGTGTAGGGTTTCCTGATATTTTGTCTTCCCAAAGGATAATCTTCTTTCCATTTCCTGGAATTCGATATAGTTGTTGCTTAAATTTATCAATACCTATTCTACAGGAATTCCATATTGCTATACCTCAAGGAGTATTGGACGAGGTTATATTTCTTAAAGATCCGCCTTTGAGATATTTCATCTTGAAGATCCTACTAACAAGATGGTGTTTATTCACATATAACTGCCAAATAAGTTTGCTGCTCAATGCCAGATTAGCCTGACAGGGATTCCGAATTTGTAAACCACCTTCTGATAAAGGTCTTTTGGTAATTTCCCAACTTGCCAAATGTATCTTATTCTGACTTCCTTTACCTCCGTTCCAAAGAAAATCACGCAACAATTTAGAAATCTGAGCTGAGATAGATTTGGGGGCCAGAAACAATGAAGATTGAAATAACAGAAGAGCTGAAAGAACTTACTTGATCAACATCAGTTTTACAGCCTTATTTAACTAGAGACCGCCCTAGGAAAAAAATTTAGATTTCATCTTGGCAATCACTTCAATCCAGAGAGAAGGAGGGGTTGGACCAAGAGTTAAAGGCAACCCAAATACTTTCTCTTCTCCCACTTGTAATATCCAGGAAAGCCAAGGAAGTTTGCTAATCGGAGAATGATAGGGAGCTCAACATTCCATGCATAAACTACACCTTTTTTTTATTGATCAAGGCCCCTGATATTAGGCAAAACTTTTGTAGTATTTGATTGAAGGCCCTGGCAATATTCATTGAGGCCCGTCCTAGTAGCAGAGAGTCATCCGCGAAGAGAGCATGATTAATAGTGTCAACTCCCCTAGCAATCTTAATTCCTGGGATATATCCTTCCTCCATATTTGTTAAATTTTTTTTGCTAAGAGTTTATGCCATCAATATATATAGAATTGGTGACATAGGGAAACCTTGCCGAAGGCCACGTGTGGCTTGGAAAAAATCAGAAGGTCTTCCGCTGACAAGTGAAGCAATCCATGGCCTATCAGTACAAGCTGTAATCAATTTCACAAACTCAAAGCTAAATAAAAAAAGTAAGAAGCACTTCATAGAGGAAGGGGAGCTTAACACGATCAAAGGCATTTTGCATGTCTAGCTTAATTAACATGCCTTTTTCCTTCCTTTGGAAACTTGAATGAATTACTTCTTGGACTTGGATGACATTATCAATCAAATGCCTACCTTTTACAAAACCCCTTTGAAGAGGAGATATAAGCTTTCCTAACAAAGGCTTGAGTCTATTGGCAAGGAGTTTGGCTAAAATCTTATAAGAGGCATTGCACAAGGATATGGGGTGAAACCTGTCAAAAGAAGAAGGATTTATTCTTTAGGGATAAGAGCAAGGGAAGTAGAATTTGTACAACTGCCAACTTTAGCTTATTTTTGGAAATCTAGCACCATATGAATCAGATCAGATTTGATTATGTTCCAACATACTCTGTAAAAATGAAAGGAAAAGCCATTGGGCCCAGGAGCTTTGTCAGGCTCCATCGCCCAAATGACATCCAAAATTTCTTGTTCAGAAAAGGGTTTCAACAAAGCTTGATTATCCTCTAGGTTGACAAGAGAAGGAATCTTATCCAGGAATTCAACAGACACATCACTAGCAGCAAGACCATCTTCATGAAACAAGAGTTGGAAGTGCCTGCTAGCAGCCTATTTTAAAGGATCTTGACCTTTAATGACAACCCCATCACCAAGAGATATTTCTGAGATGTGATTTCGAGACAATCTATCTCTGCATTGACGATGAAAATAAGCAGTATTCTTATCACCCACTTGCAACCAAAGGCTATGTGACTTCGGCCTAAGATGTTCTTCTTCCTGTCTAAAGGATTGGGAGGTTTTAAATAGAGCAAACTGTTCAATGTCTAGTTGAGTTTTTGTGATTTATCTACATTCCATTCCGATTTGAATCTCTGATAACTCAACAACTCTCTCTTGCCTGGAGCTAGTAGGAGTTTTAATTGGAATTTTGACCCAAGTTTTCAAAGCATGTTTCATTCTTTTTATCCTATGCTCCTGGACAAAACTGGGCGATCCATCTACACACTGAGACCAATCTTGACAAACAATATCCATGAAACCATCTCGCTCAGTTTAGAGTGGGATGAACTGAAATGGTATTGGACCGAGCTCATCTTCTTTTTCGAAAATCAAAGAAATAGGGTGATGATCAGACAATAGTTTAGGTAGAATTTTTGAAGAGATAATGGATTTTCCATCCAACAGAGAGCTGTGTATGAGAAACCTATCGAGCCTGGTAGAAATGTTGGCTGAACCAACACAATTATTGGACCACATAAAGCATCCTGTCTTTGGCTTTATATCCATCAGATCGCAAGCAAGAACCATAGCTTCCACCATGTCTTGGAGATGGTGTTTGCCGCAGATCCCACCTTTTTTTCACTAGGAGCTAAAGTTATATTTAAATCACCAGAGACTATTGAGTTTGAGGGAGAAATAGACTCAATAAACTCAGATAACGATTTCTAGCATCCTATTTTTTCACTATAATTGACAGGAACATATAGATTAAAGAGTTCCACAGAGATCTTACTAGAGAAGTGGTAGAGGTCTGTGAAGATCGAATGCTGTGTAACAAACCATCTATTTAATTGAAACTTTTCATAACTCCAAATAGTAGCTAAACCCCTGGAGGAACCTCTCGCACTAACAGCTTTTTCCGCAGTCAAATTCCATTTAGATTTACTAAGGATAAGAAGAGCTTCCTCCTCATTCTTGGTTTCTTGGAGCAAAAGGATTTTCGAAGGAGCCATTTTCATCAAATCTTTAACAACTCCAGCTTTGACTGGGTTCCCCAATCCCCTGTAATTCCAAGATGTTACCTGCATTATTTACCCACTTAGGAGGGAGTGCTTACTCCCTTTGGAGGCATTGACCTCTTTCTCCTACCCTAAGACATTTCAATAGTGGGATGACTACCTTGCATTTTGAGCCTCACAGGATCTTCTTCACAGGTCTCCTTCTTTGTCTTCCTTCCAGTATTTTTAGATAAATGCTCTATTGAATCATCATCATAGGAATTAGAACAAACAACCTGCTTCTTCCTAGTTATGTCCACATAAGAGGGGGAAACTTTAGCTCCATTTGGAGAGTGAAATGGATCATCATCCCTAGAAAGATCCAGATTGGAAACAATAACTTGTTCCATTGGAAGATCAGGGATTTCAACAAGACCCTCTGGTTGAGGCAGCTCTCCTTCTTCAAGAACGGAAGCATCATGAATGCTTAAAGCAACAAAATGATTGGAAGATACATTTTCAACTACCTGGGGATGTGGAAGCTTCCCAACAGAAACATCACCTTTCATCTTCTTTCAATTTGTTCCTTTCTTTCTTTGATCCTTATTGGAGTTTCCTGCTTTCTTAGCTTGGGTCCACTGGTCATCCTTCTCAATTTGAAGCTCCTATTCATATTTTTTCTTGCAGCTGCAGGAAAAATGGCCATATTCATGGTAGAAGTGACACTTAAAAGGAATTTGCTCATAGTCCAATTCCTGAATATAAGACCAATCAGCTGATGTTAGCCTAATCGCCTGTAGCAGACCAATCTCCAAATCAACTTCAACACATATTCTTGCACATGGATATTGGTCTGTCCTTTCTTCCCTACTGATGTAGTTTCCAATTTTATTCCCAATGGCTTCCAGGGAATCCAAGTTCCAATTGTGTAAGGGAAAGTGAGGGAGCCTTACCCAAACAGGGATTGCAGATGGAACATCCTAGGCAAGGTTAAAATCATAAGACTATTTGTTCAGATAGAGACCCTATGGGCCCATGAAGTAAGGGTCATTTGAAAAATGAGGTAACGGTCAACAACTGCCTCAAACACAAAGACAAAATAACCTCTACCAACAAAATGACTTTGGATGCTTTCAGAGACTAAGGGCCTCCAATTTCTTTGAACCCGACTATCTATAGCGCCGGGAGAGGGCCAAAGGCCAACGAATTTCCCTATAGGCCCACACTCAGCAATATTGAGGGCCGATCGACAAATTAACCAATCAATACTGATATTAAAAGCCATTATAATAGCCTTCCACATGGGTGATATATTCTTGAGGGACTTGTTCTTGTCCCTGAACCATTATTTTATGGTAAGGGGGCGGATATATTTATGATAAACCAACTTTACCCACAAGCTACCACCCTTTAAAATCCTCCTTTGCTTCAATATCCTTTGGAAAGTAGAGAGGGTGCTTTAGCCACAGCCCACCAAGCTTCTTTGGAAAAAAAATCCTCTACCATGCCACCCATTGGAATACTTTCCTTTTGAGTGCCCATTCCATATAAAATTAAAACATAGCTTCCTTATGAAATCTAGAGTACTTGAAGATCTCAAAAGTTGAACACGGTTGAATTTTTTCTCCAAGAAAGCTTTAGTTTGATTTGAATTTTCCTGGATCGGTTTAGCATTCTGGCCAAGAGCTTGCTTTCGCTGTTGTGGGAGACCATCTGCTCTTTGTGGGTCATGCTGCTGCTTGCATTTATCCTGATTCTTCTCTATTTTGGTTGGAATTCTCAAGAAAGCTTCCTTGATTTGAATTAATCAGGTTTGGTTTGGAATTCTCTGGCCAATTTCCCATAGGTTCGTTGCTGTGGGAGACATTCAAGCTCCACGCTGCTCTGTGGGTCTTGCTGGTCTACTAGCTATCATCTTGGTTTGTGTTTTCTCTCTTTTATTGGACCAATCTCGACTTGGGATTGTGTTTTTTATTTGGTGGTTCTTTGCTTGCTAGCTAGTTCGCATGCAGGCTTGGTGGTAGTATGAATCTGTCAACAGACCCTGCCGTTCTTGGTTGGTCTGGTGTCTTGAGTTATGGGATTTGAGATCTCTACTCCTTAGCTCATGACCATAGTTATTGGACTCCACTGAGTGTTTTTTGGTCCCTGTTGGGATTTCAGTATTCTTGGCCTACTTTCTTTGCTTTTGGTTCGAATTTTGGGAGTCTTTGGCTAGTGAACTGGATCTGTTACTTTCTAGCTGGTTCTCCTTGGCTGTGCCCTTCCTCATGGATGATGGTGGGGACCCTCCTCCTCCTCTTCCTCCTGAATTGGACGCTTTTAAAATATTGGTAGCATCGTGTGGTAAGAGGAAAGGAGGCCCTTCATAGAGATTTGTGAAGAAGGTTGACATCCCCTCCATTGAGTTGTCTGCTGATAGGAGTCTGGCATATTGGCAATGGTAGATGCCTTAGGTAGGAGCTTGACCCTTGGGTGGGGAGTCAAGGTGCATATAGACTGCTAGAACACATGATTATCTCCTTGCAGGAGCAAGGATTTCAATTTCTGTACTAGATTAGGGATGATTACCAGACTTCTCCTTTGAGATAGAGTTGGCTTTAAGATGATTACTTGGGGTTTACTAAAGGGGATAAATTATTATAGGACCAATAAAATAAGACTCTTCATGTTTTCCATATCAGGTTGGTGGATATATCTAATGAACTTCTGTGGAGTAAGAATCTTGAAGGAGGGACTTACACTCCTAGTATGGGATACTCTATGGTTATATTGCCAAGGATCGGGCATGGATTATAAGTAAAGTGGAGAGCCTTTTACAATTGTGGCTTTCTAGGTGTGGGAGGCTCGTCTTGATTAAATAGGACATAAAAGATCTTGCGATATTTTGGGTAACTCTCACTCGTGTCCCTTCAGTTACTCTAGATTACATAAGGAAGTTGTGTTTTAATTTTATATGGAATGGGTACTAAGAAGGAAAGGATTTCCCAGTGGGTGGCCAAATAGAGGATTTATTTTCCAAAGAATCTTGGAGGGCAGGGGATGAAAACCCCTCTCTACATCACAAATGCTCTTGATTCAAAGGGTGTGTGGAGGATTTTAAAGGGTGGCAACTTGTGGGTAAAGGTGGTTTATCATAAATATATATTTTCCCCTTACCGTAGAATAATGGTTCAGGGGTAAGAACAAGTCCCCTAGGAATATCTCATCCACATGGAAGGATATTATAATGGATTTTGGTATCATTAGTGGTTGGCTAGTTTAGAGGATTGGAAATGGTAGATTCCTTGGGTTGGGGCTTGAACCTTAGGTGGGGAGTCAAGGTGCATATATACTGCCATAACACATGATTATTTCCTTATAGGAGCAAGGATTTCAATTTCTATATAAAATTAGGGATGATTATCATACTTATCCTTTGAGATAGGGTTGGATTTAGGATGATTACTTGGGGTTTACTAAAGGGGATAAAATTATCTAGGACGAACACATTAAGACTCTTCAGGTTTTCCATATAAGGCTGGTGGATAGATCTATTGAACTTATGTGGAGTAGGAATATTGAAGAAGGGACTTACACTCTTAGTATGGGATTCTCTATGGCTAGAGAGGAGGAGGATACTCCTGAGCCTCCTTAGTGGAATGCTATTTTATGGTCTCTAAAATGTCCCTTAAAAACACCATGTTCATTCCAAGTTAGAACTCTTAAATAAGGTGTCGGTGTGGGATATCTTGGTTAAAAACAATTTACTAGTCCTAAAAAATGCTTTTAATGTAGAGATAACAATGAGTCTATCACCCATCTTCTTGTTTATTGCTCATATATCAAGAGGATGTGGCCCTTTGCATCTCAAGTGAAAGGCATACATTTCCACTAAAATGGAACTGATATGGAAAATGCTCTCTAGGAGTGGCTCGGAAACAAAACCTTTTTTTTTTTTTTTACTATAAGGCTCTACCTACTCTGATGATTTAGGGGGCTTGGATCACTAAAAATAAGTTTATTTTCAAGGATACTTATATTTCTTTATATATTTATGCATCCAAGAGTATTGTTATCCTTGATTTCTTTCCATGGGTTACTGAGCATAAAATGGTGAGAAGGGCCCATGTGGATAATATTGACAGATCGAGATTTGGTGTTTTTTTACGACGCTTATCAAGGGGATCCAAAACAGGGTGGAGTGGGTGGTATCATTTATTTCTCTGAATATCAATGGGTTAAGATAGTTGTTGGTCTCAGTCCGTGTACAAACCACTTTATAGAGTTGATGACATTGAAGTTAATTCTTATTTTTTCTCTTTCAAGTGGGGGGGGGGGGGGCAAAATCTTAAAGTATATGGTGACTCTAAGTTAGTGATAAACTGGATGAGCCTCAAGAGATTCCCAAAAAACCTCATCTGATGCCTTTATATGAGGAGTTGAGCAAATAATTGGAAATTTCCAGGTTATACATTTGTATTATATATAGAGAGAAAGGAATATGAAGGTAGACCAATTGTCTAATATTGGACTCCAGATGGATGGGGGCATATAGAAATTATGGGAGTACTACAATAATACTCTCACAGTTCATGACCCTGAACCTCACATAGGGTAAAATATCCATGGCATTAGACACACACAAACATGACTTGTATTTATGCATATGATGGCTATTTACATGTTTTATCATGAGCATATTATGAATGAATGGAATGATTTTATCTGGATGGATGTTATATTTGGAACTATCTTTTCTAGAATTTTTATCTCTGGAATGATCTTATTTGGAAATAGTTATTTGTTACAGATGCTAGGCATCTTGCACACACTCTTAAATGTGATAGAACATATTTCTATGTGAAATTTTTTGGACAAAAAGTTTTTTTGTATTGGCCTTAATGTCCCATGAACAATGTGGTTCTTTCAAGTAATGAATTGCGACTTTTTTCCATGGAAAAAAAGAAAGATAAGAGGATTCATGAGATTTATCTAGATTTAGTAAAAGTCACCCTCAAGACTAGCATAAAGATGTTAAATCTTGGCTAAAACATTGGAGAAGAGAGAAAGAGGCCACTATGTATAGTATTGATACCATTAAAAATACTATCACGTCTAAATTTAAGGAGAAATTGTGGTGCGATAAAGAAATATAAAAGAAAAGAAAAGTAATATACTATAAATAGGTTATTAATCTCAATGTAGATGATAAATGATGTTGGACAATTACTATAATATTATGGGATGAAATAATTTTTCATCTTTGTGATACTAAGAAGGCAGAGTATGAAAAGAAGTTTCTCTAACAATGCCCCATATATGGCCACATTAGATCTCAATAAAAAATATTTTTAACAATACTAACCTTCTTAGCTTGTGAACTCAACCAAACTATAGAGAGTTAGGAAGTTTATTTCGAATCCTTAAAGCCTAAAAATAAAATGCAAGGGTAAACCAATTAATTCCTTACCATTTTACTTAAGGTATGATACACCAAAGTTGGTTTCAATGTATGATGACAATCATCACATCGTTTCCATGATCATCATTAAATGAGGATAGATGTGAATCATCTTCAAATTCATGATTCAACACCTATTACTTGCATCCGTACCTAAATAGTAAAATAATGAATTCATATATATTTTTGTTGGATCTTGTATATTCGTTGGTATGGTGTACCATTTCATAGCATGAAATCCATCACGTAGCTCTTGCCACAGAATGATACCATTGTATTGGTGTATCCACCATTTTTAATATCACTTAATGGAAGCTTCTAGGAAAATCTTAAACACCATATCTTCCATAATCCCCACTTAAATTCATGCATTATGAGTAGTGCCAATCCTTTTTCATTTAATGATTGGAATCTCATTCACTATCCATACTTATTCGTTGATCTCCTTCACTTTACTATAACCTCTCATTTATTGGCCATACTTAGTTTGTTTGACTCCCACCCAAAACCACAAAACAATTAGCCATGCATGTAGGTATAAATTGTAATGGGATTGCCATTTTAAGAGCAAGATTTGCTACAAATTATGGGTGGGCTAGTAGCAATTTTGAAGAGTAGAACCACATGTATGGTGGGGGAGCAGGGGGGGGGTCCGTATGGACCCTATGGGAAAAATAGTCTTCTCTTTTTCTTTGGGTCTAGGGAATAGCACTAACAATTGGTTTGAGTCGTATGTGCTCTTCATGTGATTAGAGATGATTCAAGAACATCAAGTATCCAAGATCATCATCATAGGGAACTTTCTCTTAGCCATTAAGCATTGTAGGAGTTGACTATGCAGAAAGAATCCAACCCTCTTTAGAATATATGATTGGATTTTTTGGAGTTTCAACAAGCTCATGGATGTTTAGTTTTTTCATTATCATTGAAAAATAAATCCATGGTTTATCATCATGCCAATGAGGTGACAAAATTGGATAATGGATTTCTATTAAAAATTGGGAGCCACATTGAGCAACAGTGCCCACCCAAGGTTATATAATGACTCACAACACTATGAAACTCAAGGCCTCAATCAACATTTTGAATTGGACAAGTAGTGGAGAACATGTAGGTTGCATGGGATGCACGTCGCACTTGAGGCCAATGTGCTCATTCATGGGGAGACTTAATTCCATCTACGGGGGCCAAATGCCTCACATGTTCCCTTTTCCTTACATTCCTTCCTAACTTGGATTGGGATCCAGGGACTGTACCACAACTAGGGTCTTTGGTTTACTAAAATGTTGGATTTAGTTGTTCCTGTAGGTAATTGTTTATCAATTCAACTCATTTGTATGAGGTTTATAGTCTATTCAAGGTGTGTTTATGGTAAATATTTACACTGGTAGTCATGTCTGCAATAAGTTTATTTATGTGAAGGGGTTTCTTTTGTGGGAGGGCCTTTCATCCCTCCCCTATCAACCTGGTTGTGGGAATTTCAATTTCATTGAGATGGAGAGAGGATCCGGTTAGTCGATGAGATATATGATGTAGGGGAGATAAGGGAACTAAAAAAAATTATGAGACAAATGCACTTTTATCTAGAGGATCTCAGGGGTATTATTGGTGGGATTCAGTCTCACATGGCTCAGTAGGATAACATGCAAAAATATAGAGTAAAAGGGGAGAAGCTAGATAAATTAATTAATAACTCTAAAACACATTTAACATCCTGCTTGGCCTATCAAATGTAGCTCAATCACAAAGAGTACAATTAGGGAGTTCTAGTTGTGTTGAAGATGATTATCTTCATCAACCAACTTAGGTAGAAATGGAGATATCAAACACTCAAAACCTGAACTAGGAGGATCAACTAGATGAAGGCAATAATGACCATGCCTTTCCATGAATTTAGTTACATAGTATGTTTTTTAATTGTTTATTGTTGTTAGGACAATATGTTATAATATATTGGAGAAAAATATATGCAATTACTGTTTTTGTAAGGGTATGGATATGTACTGAACAATGTCATATTAAGGTTAAACCTCTTCTCCTTGAGCATTTTTGGACCAGACTTATGTAATCTTATATGTATTTCAATTTATAATACAATTCATATTCATTTTGGGTTTTAAAAAAAATTATCAATTTTGAAGAAAAACAATAAACATTGATCAAACCTTAAGCAATAAGGTCATTTCTCTTTCTCCGTTTTCACATATTTGATCTTTCTAAATATGTACAACATATTGATCCATCGTTATCAATCCTTGTTGTAGCAGAAGACTATTGTATCAGGAAATAAAATATCATCAATACAAAAAGTTAAAATTAAAAGGCGTAGATTTTATAATGTAACCAAATAAATTGTATTTTTAATAAAAATTATATATATTAATGGTTTTTTAAACATTGAGAGGTTTAGTTCGGTGGATGTGATGGGTCATGTTATTGAAAATCAAGATAAATAGTTTTTATTTTTTAATTCAAAAATAAAAATAAAAATCAAACTTTACATTTGGGAATTAAGCTGCATTAATGGTATTAATTTCACAATGTTGTTGTTCACACTGTTAGCACTCATATTTTCCTTGGGTTGTATCAAGGAAACCTCGAGGTAACCACATAACCAACTTTAGGCTGTATTATGACCTTATACAATCAGAGATGGATCTCTCAATAATCATAAATCTTTCTCACTCAAAAGGTCATATTTTTTATAGGAACAAGTTTGTTTTTATAAAGGTTTGGTAAGATAGAGTTGAAAAGAGACCATTGGGCAATATAGTCAATAAAAAGATAATGGTTTAAGCTGTAAGAGATTGGGGTTTGAAAAGAACAATTACAGAGACAAGGTAGATACCATTTCCTCAGACTTTAGGCATTGCAAGATGATAGTAGACAAAGGAAGATAGTCCATTAAAACAGAGCATCTAACAAGGATGAGTTCTGTAATAATTTTAGAAGAAAATATATAAAAATGTTTGAATCCGATAAACTAGAGCATCAAAGGATGAATTCTAGCTCACATCACTCTTACTCAAACACGAAAGAAAATACAGAATGGAGTGGGTAACTGGAAATACAATCACTTAAAAAAATTACTTACTAAGAAAACACTGGCATAAGAATCTCAGTCTTGAAGAATTTCCAACTTTTCCTCTTTGAAACTTTATTTACATTCAAAAAATGAAACAATACCCAACAGTTACAATGAAAGAACCTCCTCCTCCCATGAGAGTTGAACCCTCTTTCTGTCTATTACATATGCTTATATATAAAAAACTATGACTGCCCAGTCTTCTTAAGAAGATCCAAGTCATCCTAACCTCTACTTTCTAAAAATAAAAACTACTATTAGAATGATGACAACTACATAACTAATTACTGCATTTTAGGAATCAGTTTGACAATAATTAATTAAAATATGGAACTTCTACTTCGATGGCCTTCCTCTGGATCCACATCCACTCTAACTCTCCCTTCGTTCATGCATGTTGGTGATGTAGAATCCATATGATCTGTTAATATTTTTGGGTTTTAATTTGAACCATTGATCCATGTTTCTTTTGCAGTGACACAATCATCAATGTACGAGATAAGAATCTTTAATTTTCGAATGGCTTCTCTTCCTCCAGATCTCATTCTGTGCCATCATCAATGCCACATAACACTAGAAGTAAATGCATAAAAAGACCCAAGTCACCAGGAGGACACACTGCACACCTCGTTCACCAACTTCCCACATCTGCGTTTGATCAATTTTACCCATGGGAAATGCTGGGAGCCTGTCCTTCTCCACAAACTGACGCCCTGCCAAAACAACATTGCGAATCTCATTGCCAGAAGCTATGTCCTTGTAGCACTTATACAAAATTCCCATGAACCCTTCAAGATTGTAGAGATTTGAGTATTCCCTCAATACTGGAAATATCAAAACTTCCTCCTTCTTCAATATTTGTAGCTTTAACTTCAAGGTTATCGCAAATCAGTGCAAACTTTTGGGATTTGATTCCTAGTCCTTTCTCTGACAAATCTAGTTTAAGGCCCAATGCATAGGTGTACTTTGCAGAACCATCTTCCAGAAATTTGATGTGCTTGTTGTTTGTATATGTCTTCAAACATTCGTTCATCACAAATGGGTCATTCACACTTATGCAGATAATTTTTGTCAATCCCTTTTCCCTTCAATTCTTTTGCCTTCTCAACAAACCGAGGAAGATGCTGCATACTGCAAGTGGGCATGAAAGCACCAGGGACGTCAAAGAGAATAATCTTCTTCCCGACGACCAAAGAGAGAATAAAAACTTGCTGGAGCTTATTCTCTTCATTGAATTAGGCCATAACTCCTTTCAGAATCTTATCACCAACTGCAATGGGAGCTGTTAGAAAACTCTCTTATCAAAATCCAACATCTCAAGAGGATTTGAACTCAAAAATGGTGCCAAAGCAACAATTGTTGTCCATTCATCAACATCCTACGCTTTTATATATATTTACAATGGAACATTATCCCATATGCACCAAGTGATAAACTTCTTAGTTGTTTATATTCCTCGATCGTTTTAACTTATCTCGACACATAATGCACTATATATCACTCCTTGTAAAGCTTGGAGCTTTGGCTTTGTTGGTGAGATTTGGTTTGTTGGTTAAATTGACTTGTGTGTTGTGTTGATGTGGCAGGTGCTTGGTTGACATATGAAATGGCCATATGGATCTCGGTGCTTAGCTAAACTTGGAGATTGGCCTTGGGCCAATATTTTTAAAAAATATATATTTTTATAAAATAAATCTTAAAGCCAACATTTTTTTATATATAAAATAAACTTTTGGCCTATAAATTTAATAAAATAAACCATTCTTTAATCCCCAATAATGAAAAATTCTCCTTCTTTTACCCAAAGCACCTTCAAGCCCTTTTTTCTTACCAAACCTGTAAAAATTTCTATGAATGATCCAATGAGAAAAACCTCAGAGTTATCGAATCACCAATGAAATATTGAAATTTATACGGGGATAACACCGATTCTCGTAAAAATAAAATAGAGCTAACACACACATATCGACATTAAGCCTCATTAACATAGCTTATTTCACACTTGTGGTTTTCATTGTGGGTGGAAACCAGTGCAATGAGCCCTCACGAACCTACAATAACTTGTATCATTTGTTGTTTTGTTGGATCTTTCCAAGTCCCCCACATTCATTGGTCGACACTATGGATTTGATTAGATGGTTTTGAATGAAGGATATCATTTGTTGGTTTTGAGTCTTAGCTCTTGCTACTTGAAGCCTAGATGCCTGATTTGTGGGATCATTTATTTGTTTTGAATGTTATCTCTTGGTATATGGTATTTAGGTTATGCTGGCTCCTTCCACACCGCCATCATTTTTCATCGCCTTCGAACTTAGCTCCACAAGATCATTTGCTGGTTTTGAGTGAAAATCTATTGTTGTCATGTTCTATAAAATGTCCTTGAATTATCAAGTATTTTTATAAACTTTGGAAGATCTTTGAATAATGTTTCTTTCGTATGCATGGTGTTCATATGATTCTTCCTATTTGGTTGATATTTTGTGCATCGGCTATGTTCCCTCACCTTGTCTATATAAGTTATGTGCTCCGTTATATATGAGGGATTATTCATTTTATTCTTTTCAGTATAGGGTTTGTGCTTCCCTCTTTATGTGAGGCAAGGTTATTTAGTGAACTTATTTTCGAACACCAGATCTCCAAGAACCTAAGGAAATTCTATGAAGCAGTATTCATGAACACCCATTTTTTCCCTATTAGAACCTCACATTACTCCACTCAAAATTCTATGGCATCCACAAAGATCTTCACTCGTCTCAATTATGAGAATTTTTAGGTCGATCTACTCATTCCCACAACATCGAATGATAAAATTCTAGAACATGTGATGGTCTTATCACACATCCCGCAAACTTTCAAGAATGTCGGTAGTGTTAATATTCCATTGATAAAAAAATGACTAGTTTATTCCATTGATATCCATCCCTTTGCTCTTTTAGATGGTCCTAACTCCATAAGGATCCTTCACCAAAGTGGCCCCAAATCAACAACAACATGTCGCCAACACTATAGGAAGTAGAAGTGCATCAAGCAAATCTTATTGGAGATGAAGGCGATTGTGGACCTAATGCTCATCAAGGATAAGGTGATTTTCTACACCAAAAAAGGCTGAATCGGGAGATACCATGCTTAGAGGTTTACAAAAGAAGATTTAAAGTATTGGGTGAAGTAGACATGGGAGAAGGTTCTTGGATACTCACTTGAAACACATTTCGGTGCTCATGGGTATATCACAGTTGTGTTCAATTAATCAGGTGACCACTTGAATATATCAATGGATGGATCGTGGTTCTGGGTAAATTTGGCCTTGTCTCTCTTTAGACGGCACACAGGTGTTGACCCAATAAGGGAAATAATCCACACACTAGATTTGTGTGTGAAGCTTCCTTCCCTTCCAATATAATTACGGTGTCATTGGATTTTAAAGATAATTGGTGATACATTGGGAACTTTCCTAAAAATTGCCCCATAACTAAAGTGAAGAAAAACACTTCGGTTGCATCTATTTGTGTGGAAATGGACATAGCCCAGGGGCTACCGAATGTCATAATGATTGAAGCAGGGGAAAACCATTATGTTCAAACCCTATACTACAAGAATGTTCTATTTCGATGCACTCAATGTAGATCACATGGACATTTTAAAATCAAGTACCCTTTTAATAAAAAATAATAATGAGGTTGGAGGAAATCATTTGGCGATGAGTCCAATATATGATTTTGGGGCTGACTCTTTATCCAATTCCTAGAATAGGAGGGAGGGAGAGTCACTGCCATTGGATGAGGAATACTCCAAGCTCCAGGTTGAACATGCAAGGATCAATGACGAATTGATAAGGGTAACATCACAGTTAACTGAGAAAATAAAGGTATTAGAGGGAAACACCCTCTCTTCAAGAGCAATCCATCCTCCTTCTCTTGAAATTATCATATCCTAATTCATCAAAAGGTAAGAATCCGATTCAGGTATACCCTAACGAATGTCCTTCAAATGCCACCCTTAAGCCACTGGTTATCCCTAGTAGCATTGATTCTTCCACCCCACCTTCATAGAAGAAGTCATTAGAGGACTTAGAGGACGTGTTTATGGTTGATGATTTTAGTGGTAACACTACAAACAACTCATACTCCAAATCCTTCCTTCTTGAAGCAATATCTAACAAGATCATGATCTAGATATTTGGGGAAAGCAAGAGGGATTTTTCTCACTCCGGGCTCAGTAACTATGTTGCAAGATCTCATAAATCTCACATCGACCAAGCCATATCTGAAGAAGAGAGGGAGGTTCTATCCAGTTGTCAAACAACAATACTTGGGGCCCTTAACAGAGCATTCCTAACAAATGGAAAAAAATGATAATACTCTCCCACAACATGAAAGGCATACAAACGACCTTGAAGCAATGTTCCCCCAAGCCGTTTATCCACAAACATTGTTCATCTATTATCTATATTCAAGAGACAATGATTTTGAGAGAATTGGATTAAGGATCCTCAAAATAATTTTCCCTGGATGGAATTTTATTTCAAAGGACGTTGAGGGATACTATAGCGGGATGGAATTAAGCTAGGACTCCTCTCTCACTCTGCAATCCTCTGTAAGTAACATTGACTACATTCTGGAGAGATATTTCTCAAAATCCTTAAACCTCACATTGGATCTATTGAACATTTACACTCCATTACATGGTAGGAAAGGTTTCTGGGATGAGATCCATTAAGCACAGATTTTATCTATCCCAAACCTCATTTTAAGAGGTAACCGAATTTTCACCATCCATATTTCAAAACACAATCGCTTCTTTGCAAGAAAGGACCCCTCAATTGACTTCTTCTCGCACCTTCTATCTGATAATATGCTGGTCACTATAGAGCCTTCTCCCTTTGGCCACATATGGTTAAAAAAAAGAAAAGGAAATCAACATATCACAAAAATATTAGACCGGTTTCTTCTAAAGGATTCACTCCTCCTCTCCTTAAGCACTTTCCACTCATCCATCCTTAAGGAAGTTTCTTCTAACCATTTACTAATTATCTTGGAACTCTCGCTCCCCTTTGTTAATATTCCTTAACCCTTTAAGTTTAATCAACATTGGCTCACCTATGAAGCTTTTCAGGATCTAATCTCAAAGAATTGGACTCAATTTGATAGTAAAATTGGGGATCTAGCTATGAAATGTATGTAAACTAAATTGATTAAGATTAAGGTCCTTAAAAAGGCTTGGGTCAAAGAAACCTTTACTAATGAGAAAAAGAATTTGATGTGGATTGAAAATCAACTAGAGATTTATGTCAACTCTTTATAGTCATGATCTTAGAGAGATGAAGCTCTTGGAAATACATAAAAGTTGGAAAGGGAAAAATAAGGAATCCTATCTTGGCAGGAGCCAAAGTGGAAGATAAAGAGCATATTCATTTGGCTTGTGAAAGGGGATAACAACACAATATTCTTCCACATAAAATCACAGGGAAGAAGAGCCTCAAATACAAGTTGGAAAGTTAGCACTAGTACAAAATGAGAGATATGTGACCCGACAACCAAAAAATTTGGTCATCGTAGTTTTTTCAGGCCAAAATTGAGAAATTTTAAGTGAGCCAACTAAAAATGACCAAGATAAATGACCAATTCGGTCACATTATAAGAACTATAGTAAAAATGACCAATTTGGTCATGTGATAAGAATTAAACTAAAAATGACCACATAATAATTGGTCATTTATTTGGTCATTTTTAGTTGTGTCACTCCGACAACGGAAATTTACAATTCTGACAATGAATTCATACAATTTAGTAAATTTTAACACTGTTGATGGATTCATAGACCCCTTTTAAAATTTAAGGAGTCTCTGAATCCATCTGCATTGTTAAAATTTAGTAAATTGTAATCTCCCTCATAGATTCAATAGTTTATTCTCTCATTGTTTCTTAAACTAGATTGAGCATTGTTTTCATAGCGTATCCTTTGCTATTCTCATCAATATAGATACACTTGAGACCCCTTTAATAATATAGGTTGGGTCTTAGCTATATCAACATGCTTATGAAGTGTTGAAAAATGACATCAGAGTCGAACCCAATGAACTTTTTTTGTAAAATCCTTATGTCTACATAATCGTGTCTAGGGAGATATTCTTATCACGTCTATATCTCATTTCTACGTTTCCACTTTTCTATAACCCCTTTGACATATTTTCCAAGTTGCATCTTTTATATCTTCACGATAGTCCAACTAGTGTCGTGTCTAGGAGATTGGTCATTTCTCGTTAAAACCATCATCATGTCTTTAATTTTATACCATTTTGTTCAACTTATCACACTTATTATTCTCATATTTCATTTGGCCAAAATCGTCATCGTTTGACCCTTTCGACACTTTGTTGAAGTTTCAGTAAGTAAGAGTCTTTTACATCTCATTAGTTGAAATCCACCCATTTTGTGCCTCCCGGTTACTTTTTTGATCTTGTCTTTAATAGATTCAACAACCTCATAAACCCGTAGGGCACCCAAAATTTCAAAACTTAATAGTTGTAAACTGAATTTTGAGAAATCACGATGATTTTGTTCAAAATCATTCCAAAAAACATGCTTGTTCCAACCCAAATCATATAATTTTTAGAGTACACATTTTACCACACATAAAAAAAACAACAAATAACAAAAAAAATAAAAATCAAAAAATCAAAATTTTAACTCCTACTCTATTTTACCACACATAAAAATAAAAACAAAGCAACAAAATTAAAGAAAAAAACAACATAAAAAATAAGACAAATCCTATAAGAAATAAAACAAAAGATAATAAAATACTTTTGGCCATTTAAACATAGACCTCGACCATTTGGGCCATTTGAACCCTCGACCTCGACTGTGAATAGATTAATAGCAACGAGCAAGCTGGAAAGTGATCCTTGACATCGACTACAGGAAGAGGAGAAAAGAACAAGATGGACAAGGAGATGGCTAGCAGACACCATAAACCTTAGCCATCTTTAGGGTTTGATTTTAGATTCGTGTTATATTTTTTTAAGCCCCTGGGGTTTTTAATCCCATATAACCGGGTTGGATTCAGGGTTTGTATGTTTTTTTTACCAGTACATTTTTTTCATTTTGATCGATGTGAAATGTGAAATGGTGACAATATAATACCTAGTGCACCGGGCCTAGATTTATCACACCTGTAGCATGCTTTACCTCCATTGATGCACATTACAACATCTATCTCTTCTACCCCCTGTTCATGAGGGGGCATGCCATTGTTCTCATCTTAGACTGCTATCACTTGAAGGTTCTACTATGGATTTTTATGTTTACAACAATTAAGATCCAACTGGAGAACCTAAGAGATGGGCGACCAACATATTCGGTTTAAGCCTTATTGCTATCAGTTATGGATCTAATGAGGTGTATTTCAAGTAAAATGTACAGACGAAAGGTACTTGATTTTTTTTAGATTTAGACTTGAATCTCAACAAGAACATGATTCCCTGTACTATTATTTTGTATGTTTGCAAGTTTTGCATATGAATACAGAAAGTTGAAACCAAGTTGTACCAAGTTATAATATCTTCCAGATTCCTAATTTCTTGGATATTGATGGCGATGATTACAAAAGATTTAAGAAACTAACAAGAAATATGCAAGTCAATTTAGGTATGATTATTCAAAGTGTGAGTACATCTAAATCATTTGCGTGTAAAATTTCCCATGTCCATGAGATTTGTTTTAGCCTTCATAAAAGTATCCAAGTTTGAATTTCATCTTTTTCTTAGCCACAGGGGATCCCTTATCAAATTAGTCAAATCCATCTCCTAAGACCTTTCTTGGTAACAACATGCACAAAGGAGGATTTTATTATCTTTCACGCCAGATATTGCGTTCTAATCTAGGTTCAATATAGTTTTAGTTGTTGTACTTTCAACGTGTTATTTAAAGGGTATGCCCGTATCAAGATCATTGGTTGAAGTTTGATTGGAAGCAAACCTATTAGGTGAAATGTACTTCCTTCCATAAATATCTCCCTTTCCAGCCACCAAGCCAGTCCCTGCTCCCTCCAATGTTAGCATAACCACTAGGGGATATAATTAACTGAGTTAAATAATATCTAAAGAAACAAACACTTCGGTGCAAGTAGTATTTTAGTTAATTTAAAAATTATTGTTTCAGGAAAAGTAGACCATGCTGAATGCTTTTATCAGTGAAAAAATACAGGAAGGGTCACGTCGTGCACGATTCGACAAGAACTTACTTATGGTCAAATGGTTTGAATAGGCAAAAACAATCAAACTTGACCCAGAACGTATTGCTTCATTACTTTTCAATTTGTTTTCTTTTGATTACCCATTCATGGTAGGAGTCAATTTCCAGACCATGCTTTAAGAAAATGTTTCTACTTGATGGACATATGGAACATATGTATTATAATTTAATAAGGTGTGTTGAGTGTGGGTACTAGTCTTTTAGCTAGTTCAATGCTAGTTGACATCTCGAATTCCAAGAATCTCTTGGAAATTACTCTTTAGAGTACGCTCTCGAAAATCCCATGTTGGCAAAGACATGGTATCTTAGAAATGATGATGTTAATACTCCAAAGTCAAGAACACCCATCAGCATTGTGGAAGGTATTTCTCTAAGATCCATGTTTAGATTCTGCTGCCATGGGAAATATATTGAAGCGGGCTGCGTTGTGATCGAAAACAATAGGTTTTGACTAGTATAAAAATAAAATTGATTTTATCTTTCCTTCCTTTACATGTTTGTTGAATACTTTTCATTTAGAAGTCAACTACATTCTTTGAGGTTACTAGAATACAAGTGTGGGGTCTGTCTGTCAAAGATACTTCAATAGTGAAAGTCAGCTAGTTGTTAAGTCCAATAGTGGAGGTAAACCTTCTCTTTTGAGGAAAGGCCCAGTTACCTATTTCTACTCAAAAAATCAAGGTTGTAGATCAAGAAAGAAATAGATGTCTTGAATCTCAATGCCAATATTATCATAGGAGTGCAACCTAGACAGACCAAAGGCAAAACATGAAAGCAAGGGAAAGTCACGAGCATCAGTCTTGATGGTCACATAGTCCCTTTCCTGGGAAACCAAATGAGAAGTTTCCTCTATCATACCTGGCAATTTGTAAAGCAAAGAAGCTTCTGGAATTTAGAAACAGAATAATGATGTTTAAAATTCATTATGTTGAAGCCAAAATTGCAAACCAAAATCTGCAAAGGGCCATCTAACAATGATCGTGACAACCGCCTACACATTGAATGGTTCCTACTGTTGCAATACCTTTTTAAGTTTTTATGATGATTAATTATGGACATTGGAGGCACGATCCTAGGATGGAGCTGGAGGAAACCTATGACTGGTTGTTGGTCACTCCTTCCCTCTTGCTTGGAGTTTGATCACTGATAAACAAGTTGTAGATGCCCACACAGAGTGCAAGAGTCATGCTGGAAGTAAATATGACCCTGTTGGCACCAAGACTTTGTCCTGAGGATGAATATTGTTGTGTAGATTCCAAGGCATGGTTCTGAAATCATGTTGCGGTTAACCTCATGTTGATTAAATCATTAAATGTCAGTCCAGAATTTCTAGAATAATGCCAGGGCCATTTCATGGTTGTCAATGCTCTATTTTAAGACACGTGGATTCCTTTGTCCATCATGTATTCATTGTATTGGTTGAATGATCCTTTGATGAATCTTTTGAAATATATTACTTCAACACTTAATTGATAAAAAATAACATTTGTAATCTTTCACAATGGATTAACATATAATAATAGTTCCTAAACTAGAACAAGTTAGAAATAAGAAGCTAAACATCTTAAAACCACTACTACAAACAAGAAAATACCAGAATTGAATCCAAAATATATGAAAATATCTAAGATGTAACTTTTGGTGAATGGCCATTTCTTGTGATGAACATAAGCTTTAAGGAGGGTATTGGACAAATAAGGGTAGGTAAAGATGGCCAAATAATACACCATTTTGGGTGCCCATCAAAATGTATGCCACATGTCACTAAACATGTGGTAGGAGTAGGGTTCTCTATTGAAAACTAATCACAAAATGTCCATGTCATCAAATCGTGCCAAATAATTTAGAGCGCTGACCTGGACAAGTCTCCAATTACCACATTGTCATGTAAACAAGCCAAGCGCTCCATGTATAATGATAGTACATGTGATATAGATGCCAAATCAGACCAAGGGCGCCGGAGTGCTCCACAAGAAAGTGATCAATGTGTCATGAATAAGTGCAACACCATCCACATGAGCCCACATCGATAAAAAAAACATCATGAAAAGACACATCCCATAGCCACTAGCCAAAAAATATCACCAAGATCGATCAACCAATCATATGCTAGGGCATCTTCACAACATGAAGAAAAACCCAATCCATAAATGAGCTCCGTCAACCTGTAAACCCTGCTTAAAGTGTGATAAAAATCACATGTACCCATGAAAAAATGGGGGAAATAAGTAAATCATCTTAATTCTCCAAGGTGGCCCGATGCTCGATAAGGGGAGAAAACACATCTTCTAATGTATGTGGAAATGTGTTTATTCGATGTAGTTTTTTTAAATGTTTAAAATTGTAAAAAATGAATATTTTTGTATTTTTTAAATATTTGTTGATATCTTCCAATATTTTTTCCAATGGTGCTGATAAGTTGTTTTCTCGACCCTCGGTGTTTGCGAACAAAATATTTGCAACATTGGTTCAACCAATATACTGACATTAAACCCAAATAAGCCCCCTAATATCATGGTCAAACCACGTTATTCCAAGTGGAGCAAGATTCAAGTCTGATCTTTTCATGGCTCTCCTTGAGAACATCAGGAATCATATTGCATCCCCTTCGGATCATAGAATCCCGAACATGGGTCAAGATCAAGCTGGAAAGAGCAGAATACCCATAGCGACATATATACTGAATTCAGTTTTCAGTTACCATCCTATGTGTGCAAGAGTTTATAGAAGTTTCATTTCAGCTGACCCTCTTTCTCTCTGAGGTCTTTTTATTGATTAGTTTCTGACCATTCTAACCGACAGATTACCCCTTACCTTTCTTAATGAACTTAACTATGTTTTTAGGTTGAGTATGTTCTTAAATTTTTTGTATATATATTTTGTTATGCAGTAGCAAGCTGTTGATAAATGTTCTATCAATATGCACACAAGCTTTTAAGATGGATGACTATAGATGGGTGCTCTGTTTTATGTTTTTAGGTTGAGTATGTTCTTAAATTTTTTGTATATATATTTTGTTATGCAGTAGCAAGCTGTTGATAAATGTTCTATCAATATGCACACAAGCTTTTAAGATGGATGACTATAGATGGGTGCTCTGTTTTAGTATAGTCAACCATGATTTTTTGATGTTCTAGCAGTGACACTTTTTTTATATTTTTTTCTTAAGGTTCATTCTTGTTCACTTCATATAATCATTCATCATTAGGATTATTCTCTTTTATTTGGATGGTGAGCTCTTAGAAGTAGTTGTTTAGTGGTATTGTTCTTAAGGAATAATTGAGTATATCATTTTGGTGGTTCCTGATGGAAATGCAGTCATTTAACCCATCTGATATGTTCAAAAGCACACAAAATAGGAGATTAACTAAGCAGGTGTGTCCTGATGAAGAAAAGGAGGTGTTTGAAAGAAGATTTAAAGAAGTTGAAGAGTTATGTATGTTATTTCTCATCACTCTCAAAATGGTGTATGGAATGCCAATTTTATTTTATTTGCATGTCTGAAGGATTTATTTGAACATATAGCATATCATATACAAAATGATCTTTCAATTATTTCATCTTTAGTTTTGCGGGATATGTCTTTTTCAACAAAGTGGTTTTTTTCCTTTACCCATGATTTTAACAGTAGATCTTGCATGTGGATATAACACGAGTTAGAGATATGATTTAGCATTTGATTCTGTAAATTAAATTTTTGTCTTTTGCTGGATATAAATAATTATTCTTAGCAATAGGCTTGTTATGAGTGACAAAACAACTAAAGCACATTGTATATTTTCACCTACATAAAACCTGAGTTGGCTGTATACTAGTTAGTTGAGGGTTTGTATATTTTTTAACCTTTAAAATCTCGTAATAGAGAAACATCCAAGTGTAAATAACGTTTTTCCTTTTTATGAACATGTAATTATATGAGACAATATTAGCTAGAGGAAGTTGATTGCATATAAATATTTGAAATATTATTGGGCTATATTGGGCCAAGCCATATTAATTCCCAAGGGGAAAAGGATAGGTTACATAGGCAAGGAAATGAAAAATCTGCTATCTCATGCTACAATTGAAGCTTCCATAGGCCTGGAGAGTTCTGAATGTGTTCTTGTTTTCTTGTCATCATTTCAAGTATTTGCATGAAATTTTTGTATGGTGCATCCTATTTTAGTTAAAAAAGTTTTTAGTCAAGTAAATATAAGTTCAATCTTTTCCTTATAATGGTTTCATGAATGGGATTCATAGTGGTAAAATGTTCATGAAAACACTAGTCAGTCTAAAGCTACACCTAGAGTTTATAGTGAAAAGCTGCAAGAAAACATAAACTCCTTGGGAATATTGATAGTATTTGACATTAATGACGACGTAAAAATTTGTTGAGGTCATGCTAGAGATGTGCTTTCTATTAACAAAATATTTGTTATCAAGAGTTTTGCAAATTCCCTGGAAGGAGCGGAAGGCCATGGAGAACCAAAAGGTGTTAGCTCTAGGTGGAAAGGTAAATCTCTAAGGTAGAATCCTAGATGTTACCTTTTTTACTTTGGAAGTTATATTTTGTTGTTTTTGGGCATTCTACATCTGTTGTGCAACATGTTTATGTGGGAAGTCATTGCGCATGCCTCTAGCTTTCCTTGATGCTATTCACAACCTTTAAAGAACATCAAAACACCCATTTCCTTAGGTAAAATGATTAGGAATAAGCAAGAATGTATGAAGGAAGAGGCAAATACGAATGAGGTGAGATTTTATTTCTAATGACATATAGTCATCCTAAGTTATATATATTTTGGGTTCTTGTTATTTACAATTTGGGTTACATTTTCTTTTGTACACTGGACATGTACATTCACCATCTAACCATTGGCATATTTATCTTTTTGTATTATTTTGTATTCTCAACATTTTGTAATTGGTTGCTTTTGTCAGGAGATTCTCCTTGGTGAACCTGCAAAATGTGCAAAGAAAACTGAATACATACGTAAAAAACAGGATCAACGGATGATGGCATCTGAAGGATATTTCAAACAAGGAATTTTACATGTTAAGCCTTTAGCAAAAAATGTTGAAGAACGTGATGCAAGTGTATACAGGGTGAGAAAAACATAGAAACATAAGGGAAAAAGAAAGCAGTGATCAATTTTACATTTTCAAGGAGAAACATTTTTCTTTTTATTTGTTGGGCTTAGCTTTGGTGCTCTTGAAATATTTTGCATCCATTTTTCCTAAGCTATTCAAGATGTATTTTATAAATATAATGTTCTTCATGATAACTCAAAATGAATTGATTTTGTATTCAAACAATGAAAATATCCAGTTAACTGATATTGATTTTATTGGATTAAGATCACTTTTTCTTCACTTCCATTTATGCACGTTCCAGTATTTCTATTATGATTTAGAAAGTATTGAAACAAATTGGAACTATAGGCTGTTAGGAGCTTGTTTATGAATTCCTATTCATCAATATCATTGTTCCTTTCTGTTGTTGTATTAACATGGCAACATGGTAAAGTGATATATTAGTCCTCTACTAAAAATATGACATTTAATAAAAATATTATTCATCTATACTTCTGAAATTTTGCAATAAATTTAAGAAAGTAGTCATACAAAATATCTGAATACAATGTTTCAATCACTAGATGGTCCATAGAAGAGGGGTTCCATTTTCTCAAATTGACTACCAAGTAAAAGAGGAGCAATAGGAAACATTGACAATGTTTAGATGGTTTTTCATCTTTTTCCTTCCAAAGTGTACAGAAATTGATGAGAATTATACAAGCGAATTAGGAATTTTTTACATAAGGGCATAATCCATATCGAAGGTCAAAGCTCAAACCTATTTAGAATCTATGCTATCATAATGACTGGGAAGCTCTACACTATCCACTCTATCCAAATATAATTATGGATTCATTCACATGTCTAAAATGTGCAAGACATATGCATAAAAAGAGCAGATTTAGCTTATGGTATATGCATAAAAAGAGTAAATATAGCTAACGAAAGACCTGTGCTTATATGGAAACCAAACAGTTATGCTTTGTCTTGGACGTCGTATTTTACTTTCCATCTCCAGACACTTTACCTTATGTTTCATATCTATTTTGTCCTTTGATGAGAGATGCTCTACTCTTTATGCTCGTGGGCCTGCCCAGCCTATTTTTTTTTCCATTTCCTTTTCACCTTGAGGAATCCATCCCAGTCTGTTGTATGCTTTAGAGTGGGGATATATATTTTATCATTTTATGGCTAGTTTGAGGTTGCTTCTTTAGGCAAATTGTGATAAAAAACCCCGTTTTGTGACATATTCTACAAATGTTAGTGGCTTTCTCATATTCTAGTGTTTGGACCCACTGGGATCCATAACAATACAAAATAATTTTAGTTTTTATCTGATAAGCATGATGAGATCAAATTCTGCATATAATCTGGCACAGGTATACACACCTGTGTTGTTTTTGTTATCTGATTTAATGAACTGGCTTAACGTATGGCCAATTTTCTTAAATATTTCCTGTGGATGAGAAGGTTTGGGATTATCCCCCACACAGGTGCAATGGTTTCAAATATTGTAGTCAAATTAAACTTTGGGAACCATGGTTTCATAAGGAGTCTGGCTCTTCCCCAGAACCAGGGGCTACCGTCTAAGAGTAAGATCATATTTATCTACACTATTTTCATAAAAACCATAAATAAACCTTGGTTACAAAAATTGATAAAATAATTTTTGGTCCAAATTTGTCTCACTTATTTTTCTACTACCTCACTACTTGGCCAATATCTGTCGAATTTGCTGACGAGGGAATTGTCTTTACAAGTATGGGCTACAACCTTGTCTTGTCTGAGAACACTGTAAGCACTATAGCAATTTGTGTCTTCTCTATGGGGAAGCTTTCCCTCAGGCTTTGATATTGTTGGCGCTGGAAACAACTAAAGGCACTCCTGCTGCTCTGAACTTGTTTCTCACTACATCTTTGTAGCAAACGAGAGGAAAAACACTGCTTGACTTCCCAATGAAAATTTTGGCATTCTGGGTATTCTTCAAGGGATGAAAAACATGTGGAGACAAGGGTGCTCACACTAGGGAGAATAGGTGGGGCTCTTTATCTTGCTGCTATGCATGACACTCCATTTAGAAACTCAGATTCAGGATGATGAAGCTGCAAAGACTAGATGCTGATTGCTTGAACAATATTCAGCTTGGTGGTTGATTTTCCATGTTGATCAAGTGGAATTTTATATTCGCACTTCCTCCCCATTCATCCTCAGTTGAATTGACTAACTCATGAAACATGTCTTTCTCTAACTGCTTTATTGGTAGATCTCTTCACAATTTGTTTATGTATTGATTTTTGAGTTGGTCAGACTTAGGGTTCTTTATTATGTACCTGTGTTCTATCATATATTTTATGTGATCATATAAATGTTACTATAGATAGAAGAATTGAACCACTTTAATGCTTCCTGCAAATATTTGCACTTTTCCTATCGACTTTCCTGTCTATTATCTTTGTGGGATTCATTGCAAGTCATGACAAACTTTCCTCTGTAGCCTTGCTAATATTGCCGATCTTTGCAGAATAATTTGAGAATTGTGGGATTTTGTGTTTATTGTTCAATATTTTCATATCAGTATGCTTAGTAAGCCCAAATTTTATAGGAGTTGTACTTTGACCTACATTCTTGTTTATACCTTACTTAGGATGATGATTATATTTTATTGTTAGAATTTAATCTATTGATATGCCTTTTACAATGTTGGCTCTTTAGTGGCACATTTTAGCTGGAGGTATTTATCAGAGGGTTTAAAATTTACGTGTATGAAAAGCAAGCTGCAATGCAAATAGAGTTTACATTTTCCTTCACGTTATTATTATTTTTAATGGATTTTGTTGATCATATATAAATTTTTAAGGTTTATAGATGGAAACATAACTCTTGACTATTTGTCATTTACAGGATTACTTTTGTAATCACCTTTCTCTTACTTATGGCTGGAACCGCTCTAAATAACCAACATAATACAAACATGAGTACCATTAATGGTTATTGTTATGTTGTGAAGTCAGGTGTTTTTGCACGAGCATTGCTATCCTTAGCCACTGTGACTCTTGGAGAATTCTATTATACTGCAACAGCTGTAGTGAATAAATTGGCTGAATGGGGACCACGAAACCAAAATATTGCTATGAGACACCCACAACATGGGACATCTAATATCCAACCTGTTTTTGTGCCTGAAAATTCATATTCACAGTACAATGAGTATCCTCAATATCCTTGTGGATTTCAACAGCCTCCACAACATGT
>LPNX010277022.1:210830-243432 GCA_001517045.1 Pseudotsuga menziesii
GACACTCATAATTCATTCCAGTCAATTTTTGTCTACACTCAGAATTCATTCTTGTTGGCTACAAATACCTCTCTTTATTCTTGATGGCTACAAATACCTCTCTATTCTTGTTGGCTACAAAGATTGGGTATGTTTGTATTTTGTTTGTTTTCACTACTCTATGGAGGCCATCAATTCATTTCTTTAGTTATCTTTCTCTACCCTCACACGTGTAAGCTCCTCTTCCAATTGATTTCTTAAGTTATATTTCTTTGTCTTCAATTGTGTAAGATCCTCTTATATAATTGCATGTCTAGCCAATCCATCCTTAACCTCATATTCTAAAGCAATTTTTTATGCTTTAATGACCCTAAGTTCACCATCTGCATTGGACCAGTACTATACAATGACAAAGAAGGTGGATTAGAAGTTATTTTCTCTTCCAATAGACTAGGTTTGAGATCCACATTTTCGAAATAAATAGACTTATCAATGTTAGCTATTATACTAGAATATCCATTTGCTTCATTCTAAACATCATATTCCCCAAAAGAAGGAACACAAATTTTAGAAAGATGGGTGAATACAAAAGATATCATGGTAATAAGCGCTATGATAACCACTTTGCCATGCAAAAGATGATTTATATATTTTGTGAACTTCTCAAGTTGAACATGTTTGGTTGTAATCATCATTTCCATGGTGAGTACTGCTTCCAAACATTGGAGAAAGGCATCATCCTCCCTAGCTACATATTATGACCTTTCTCTCATAGATCTTGATATCCTTTAATATAAGTTATAGTTATTCAACTTCACACTATGTATTGATAAGGATTGTCACATACCTAGAGGTCAATCTATTTGTGTAAATTCAATGGATACCTGAGTACATGTAAAGTTTTTACTTTGTAGGTTAAAGCAGAGGAGTAGTTTATCCTTCTTTGTTGAGTTTATTATGAGAATTGGGTCTGGTGATACTGCTTATTTGGATTTTAAAGCAAGCCACCTATTACCTTCATTGGATACAAGGAGAATATTTTCTTAGCCTTATAGGGAAGCTATTATACATAGACAACATTTTGACAAACACTCCATCAAGATTCCATCTTATTACATTGTCCATGCATCCATTTCTACCATGAGATGGAAGTGGAGCTTGGATTAGCAAGATATATTTAGGGTGCTAGACAATGGACACTAGCTGCTAGCCCCTAGTGCAGGTTAATGGACCCAAGGCGTAACTTTTAATAGTCTATGAGTAGAGTTTTAGGATTTCTATGACACACTCCAGTGCTACACGAGGCTAGTTGTTACTTTATTTTATTTTCTTACCCCTAGTCAAGTCAGATACCAACCTTGGGTGACAGAAAAGTTATGTCTTTATCGTTGGGTGCTACTTGATTCCCATGAAGGATTGTGTAGGACTACCCATGACCACTAACTTTTGTGGAGATGATATTCTCAGATAGGGTTAGGTAGAATTTATAGTGATTGATGAGAACGGTTTTAAACTGTAGCTTATGACTGTATAGATCATTATTCAAATATTATTTTGATAAGTCAAATAATGTTGCCACAATTGTATGATAATGTGGTCTCTCAGGTTTCATCTTAATGTCTTACTTTTATATTTATGGTTGAAAGTGTTTTCCATTCATAAGTTATGTAAAAGGAATAAAAGTTTTCTTCGAATATTCTAATGTTTGAAGATGCTTTCTGTTGATTCGTTGGTTCCACATGAAAAGGGAATATGAAAATTAACTTGAGTCATTACTCATTATTATTCATTACAGCTAACCTCTTAATCCATTGCATAAAAAATCTATGAGAGTAAATTGATTTTATGCGAATACGAACTTTTGTTGTTGATTGTAGGTTGGCATACATATTTTTGGATAGCTTTCATCCCTTCTATTGTAAGTTTAATTATATCCTTGGAATGCTATCAATAAGCCTACTGTAAAGAAATGTGTTCTCAAGAATTATGATTATTAATTTACTTTGCATGCCTGATGTCTCCTTCTTGTCTGCACATGCACATGTTTTTTCTTTTGATAGGCCTATTATGACTACTCTTCTCTAGGTAAATTTGCACTTAACCATGGTCTTTCTAAAAGATGTCATCTGTTTCACACCGTATGTATCAAGTTGACCATTATTTTTTGGTATTCTCCCGTGATCTATAGCTGTTTGACTAGACTCATATATTTTACAAGGAACTTGCTAATTTTGTGTTGAGGTTACTTGGATTTTGGACAAAACCAAGAGGCCCATCTAGGCCTGTACCTAAAGCAATAGCCAAGGGACCCTTGGAAACTACTACATTAAATAACCGAAATAGGCAACTAGCAATTGGGAAAACGTTTGTCAATGTTAAGGTGGTAGGTTGCAGTAATCAGTTGTAGGATCTCTTCCATGCAGATTTCCTCCGGTATCATCTATGAACAATATGAGATCTTTTGAATTTTTTTTGCCTTTTCTTTCCATCTTCCTCTCTTCTTCTGCTGGTCCATGTCAAGATTTTTAAGGTTGTTTAGGCTGCCTAGAATATAGCATGCTGGATATTTAGGCATTAGTTTATATTTTTGAGCTTGTATGCTAATATCTAGTGTTATTTTTTTTTGGTCATTAGCTAACAAAGGGATTAAAATTAAAGCCCAATTGAAATAAAAATTTGTAAAAACCCCTTTTCTATTCTCTAGATGTATCAAGTAGTGCAAATATTTTAGAGACTTCAAGGGTACTAGCTTAATGGAAGAGCACCTTCCTTACAAGTAGGAGATTGGCGGTTTGATTCCTCCATTCCCTATCTATATAAATTAGTGAATAATTGCATATAAAATGAATAAAAAATACTAAATTAGTGACCAAAAACTGAGAGAAAGTGGCCAGCAAATGGGAGATATGCAACCAAAATAATGACCAAAATTCACATATAAATGACCAAATGTTAGTTTTGGTGGCTAATTTTCGGTCTCTTATCATGTGACAAAAAATGTGGTCACATTTAGTTTGGTCATTTATAGTTGACTTGTGGTCATTAATTTGGTTGTATATTTGGTCATTAATTGTGACAATTAATGATTAAATACGTGACCGAATTAATGACAAAATATATGATCAAATTAATGACAAAATAAATGACCAGATTAATGACCAGATGACAAGCTATAAATGACCAAACTAAATATGACCACATTTTTGGTCGCGTGATAAGAGAAAAAATTAGCCACTAGTGATCGCTAAATCAAATTTGATCATTTATAAGCGAATTTTGGTAATTTTTTTGGTCACTTACCTCTCATTATGTTCTAGTATAGAAACCAAAGAGAAGAAGAGTGTATTGATTTTGAATCAATCTCTGCAACAATTATTCAACACTATTCCAAGATTTTTACTAATCCCAAAGAAGATAATATCAGGGACATCTTCACTTCGACCTCTTTTTCCAATAGTTGGGTTCAAATCCTCTACTCCCCCTACATTCATGTTGAATATAGAACTAACCAAATATTTCAACAAGGTCAACTGATTATACCTGCGCCTTATCCTTACTTAAGTGGGATTCCCTTGTGCGTTCATAAACTAGATAGAAGCTTGTACAAAAAGAGTCTCCTATACAGCATTAATAAATGGATCCACTTCACCTTCTTCCATTCATCCAAAGGACTTTGCCATGGGTTCCCATAATCGCCTCTACTTTTCCTTGTTATTGTTGAAGACTTGAGCAAGCACATGTCACATGAAAAAAATATAGGGAATCTTCATGGGGTAAACATAACTAAGGATTTTTCTATATCACACTTTCTATTTATTGACGATATCTTCATATTTGGAAGGGAATCTATCATGGAAGCCAAACCACGAGAATGCAAATTGATTCTAATATTGTCATCAACGGGTATTGAGGTAAACACGAGGAATTCTACCATATTGTTATTTAATGTACATGATCTCCTTAAGAAAAGTATTCTCAGGTACATCCCTTACACAAAAGAAGATTTTGATTCATGCTTAAGTGCTTGGGGTTTCTTCATAAAGAAAATGACTACATATTCAGGGATTGGTTATGGATACTAGAAAAGATCAAGAAAAGGATAAGCTCCTGGTCCCATCTATGGATCTCTTTGGTTGGGAGAGTCGCATTGGTCAAAAGTGTCATTGAATACATTCCAATTTAATGGATGGCTATGGTATTTATTCTAAAATCTATCATCTCCTCCATATGGAACATTTTTAGACAATACATATGGTCTAGAAACAACGAAGAAAAATCCCATCCACTTTGCTGATGGGAGATTCTAAGTAAACCAAAAATTCAAAGTGGAAAAAGTATATGGAAAAAGTACATTAAACCTCTTACAATTTATCAATTGGATTCGTAATGGAACTCCGAGAATAGTGGGTGGATCACTCTTTTGCAGGGTGTTGGAAATATACTCTAGTTTGATAAGAAATCATTTGCCTTGGAAACTTGGGAATGGGGAAAAAATTAAGACAGGAGTGGACCCAATATTAGGGCTAGAAAGGTCATATTTATTCACATATGAAACTACTACATTTTTTTGCTTCAAGGAATCCACAAGTAATTGCAATTGTATACTCAGAACAAGACTTGCCTGACAAGGATGGCTAGTGTATTGCAGAAGAATTGGGTCTAGATGATGATTGTCGAGCAGAATGGGGAGCTTATACTTCAAAATTGGTCAATGATTCAAGTATACTTAGAGATTGTCCAGATGATTTGATATGGATTAAGAACATGGATGGAGGGAGGTATCATGTCAAATTGGGTTTCTTAACATTAACTAACAATATGTAGGTTGAAAGTCAAGGCTAGTGTAGCTTTATCTGGAAGCCCCTATTACAACTAAAATCAAAATTTTGAGATGGTTGTGCCTATATAATAGGATCCAAATTAGGAAAATCTCTAGAGGAGAGGAAAAATAGGTCCAAATTTTTTCCATCACATGTCGAGATTGTTAATCACTAATTTGTGCACTGTATATTCATACATGATGTTTGGTAGGTAGCATATACTCTGGTTCAGAGGCCAGTATGGGAAGGAGACACTCTAAGTGAAGCTTGGGACAAATGGTTTGAAATCCCTATAAATACAGGGTTTCCAACTCTCCCTCTTACCATTATGTGGGCCACTTGGATATCTAAGAATGAGGTTATTTTTAAGGATAAACCTCCTTTGATCTCAAAACTTTTCATAGAGCGAAATATTCGTTGAAGGACTCCAGCTGTAGGAACAACAAATAAGCAAGAAACCTTGATCCACCCAGTATTGATCCAAATTGAAAAACTTGTTTCCGCGGCAGGTCATAAAGTGGAAAACCTGGAATGTGTGGACTAGATGGTTTCATTATTGACAAGGACAAGAACATCTCCTTTCAACAGGCGCTAGGCATTGACATAAACAAGTTTGTAGAACTATAGGGAATGTATATAGCTCTAAAAATGGCCTAGATCTACTCTCTCATAAACCTGGTGATCTTCTGGGACTCAAAACTCATAACTAATTGGATAAACCAAAGCTCAATATGATCCAACATATATTTGCAACCACTCCTTGAAAAGATCATAGGAATATTGCTTACATTACCAGATGTAAGTATTGCTCACACATATCGAGAATCCAACAAGAAGGTTGATCCCTGGCAAACTCAACTTGCTAGTGTGACACGGGTCATGTAAGAATACAAATTAAGGATCTAGATGGGCATGTTTCAGTTTTGGAATTAAATATCATCTGATTTTTACAAGATGAAAGGGTGAAGTAACAATTGTCAATGATGTTCATATGGAAGGGTTGAAATCACTCCCCTTCTTATTCTTTTTGTACTATTTTGTATATGCTTTCAGGGTCGAGATTACTCCCCTCTACTCGTTTTACTCTTCGTACAGCTGTGGATTGAGATCACTCCTACTTTTCGAGAAGACATTTATTTTGACATTCATTAAATGGATAATTCTGGTTGTAACTTTTATCCTGATAAGAATAAAGATACTGACATTTTTTCTTATCAGGATAAATGGATAATTCTAGTTGTAACTTTAATATATATTGTGTAAAAAATCAAACTTAAAAACATAGTTTTCATATATATAAAAGAAAAAAATGATTATTATTTATATGTATTATTTTTAAACCAAAAATCATGTTTGTATTGTTTTTTTCCCAATTTTGATAGCTGTGATGGGTTTTGTGATTGAAAGTTAAGATAAATATTTGTTTTTTTGTTAAATTTTTGTATGAATGGTATTTTCTCTTTTGAATCGCAAAAGTATTCCAAGGTCTAGGTCTCAGAGTGTAATATTCTTCTAGTGATTGTGTTTTATAGTGAGTTTTCATAGAATAAAATTATTTAAAAAAATATATTTTTCTTTAAATAATGTTTAAAAAAAATATAATAGTTATGATAATTGTTTAATAATTTTGAATGAATTATGCATGAAACATAATTTTGGTGCATATATATGTAATGTAGTAGTTTATTTATTCTACGTTTTGGATTTTATTGTGGGTTTTGGTAGGAATTTAGTAAAAACACATTGGTAAAATTTAAAGTTGGAAGTGTTTAAATTGTGTTTTTTAAATCCATAAATAGATTCATCACCCTCTAATCCCTCTTGACATCAAAATTATGCAATTTTCATAGCTAATATATATGATTCTAAGAAAGTTGAAAACATAGAATAAATACACCACTCCTAAAACATAAAATATTTAAACTATACCTATATACAATAGATCCTTACTATCAAATGCCTAAAATCCCTTAGCTAACTTTAATTACATAAGATTTATATTTTTGTCCTTTTAAATAGTTGTTTTTTTTGTATATACATTATGCTAAATTAATATAAGATTTATAATCATTGGTTATGTTAATCTCTTGGCTTTGAAGGGTTTTAATGTTTTTAGTTAAGTAACATAATTTTCATATCACTTTTTAGATATATAAAGTAAAAATTTAAGGTGGGTTTAAGTAAATATAAAACATGAATATATTTGGTGGCCATAAACTTTATAGTTGCTAAGCATTATTGATATAGTTATCTAAACTATGTGGAAGCAAGATGGAGTTTACAACGAAAAATCCTAACTAGTTGAATTGAAGTCTGAAAACCCTAACTAGGTTGTGATGGTTTTTCCTGCAATGAGCTTGGAGTCAAGCCAACCATTTCGATTGACCTAGTACCAACCAAGTTTAAAGAAAAGGGGGATTTTTTTTTTTTTTCATTGTAGAAATTTCCAGACCTACTTAGTGTGGTTGGTTTTCAGGTCTTTTTTTTATATATTTTTGTAGATTTTGTTATAGTTTTTTTGTTAGGTTTTTTCTTTAGGGCTCCCTTTTTTGTACCAATGTTGAAGAGAAAAGAAGGTAAAAAGTCTTGTCGATGTGATATTGTTTTACACAAACCCTTTAGTCCTTCCGATCGGGTTTTGTTTGACATGTCTCCTGACAAGAATGTCATTGATGACACTCGTCCTGTATCTGCTGAATTTTTTTCCCCTCGAGATGTAGCACGAGGGATTTGGATTTTGGACAGGAAATGAGCCTTCTTGTTTCACCAAAACCTAGCGTGGATGCAAAACGTTGTGATAAAAATAGATTTGTAGGATATTCTGATAGGATTAAGGAGGATTTGGGGTTTTATAAGGTGGAGTTAGAGAATGGTGACCTCAATATCAGTTCAAAATAGAATTTTTTCAACTATCCTTTTCAACTTTATCGTCCTTCGGGACTGATTGGTGAAAGATCTGGCTCCAGAAGAAAACTTAAGGCTTTTAAGTTTAATTTTGAGGTTGAGAATTTCATGGTAGGTTGGGACATTACATTGGACAAGGTTGAAGGGCTTTCAAGGAGGGATCTTTTGGGGAGATTGGAATATTTGAGATTGACTTGTGTAGAAATGATTAAATGGGTAACATAATTCTGGAAACCCCTGTTAGATTACTGCCTGCAGATTCATTGCATATAAAATGGTTGGTTTTGTTTTATATTCCTTTTGGAAGAACATGCCTAGAAAATTCCTGACAGGTTTTGGGTGATTGAAGATGGGTCGCTAGTTCTATAACATTGGTCGGTAAATTTTAATCCCCATAGATAGAAAATTACCAAGCGTCATTTATGGCTTCTTTTACCAGGATTTCCTATACAATTTTGGTCAAGGGATATCTTCATAAATTTGGTAAATCATTTGGGAAGATTCATCACTGTGGAAAACTCTATGTTACATTCAGGGGATAAGAGATTGGAGAGGTTTTTGGTGGAATTTGACATGGCGAAGGGTATTCCAAAGAAACTCAATATTCGATTGGGTGACTAATTTTTGGAGCAGAGATTGGACTACAGAGGTATACCATATAGATGCTTAAATTATAGGAATATAAGTCACCTGAGAAGGAATTGTCTAGGTAAAAGTCTTTTTTCGGAGGTAGAGAAAACCGATGTTTCAACAAAACTCTTGGATAATCAAAAGCATTTTTGTTTAGTATCGGCTCTTGATCATCCCTCTTTTATCGAAGATAAAATATTACAAGCTATGTCCCCATTTGCCTCTCTCACAACGTACAAAGATATATCATGAAAAGAGCTTGTTTTTATAAAATGTGTGGAAAAAGATTTAGACCATAGAATGGGTAAGTTGTCTATAGATAGAAATAATTTTCCTGAAGATTCAAAAAAGAATATTGGGGAATCTTCTATGTCTTGGGGCTGTGATGGGAATAGTATTCCTGAACATGTTTCTTTAGTTAAGGTTTTGGATAAAGGTTTGGCATTAGACTAAATTTCAACTCAAAATTGGCCTCCTAAAAAGAATTAATAAAATAATAGTTAAAATAATAAAATAATATTTATTAATTTTGGAGGAAGAAAAGAAAAAAACTACTATTTTGTTTATATTTTTGACATATCTCCTCGTGTTTTTACTCAAATTTCGATCGGGAGAGCTCGTTGGATGCGCAATTAAATTCCGCATCCAAAGAGTACCCACTTGACATACTTTTGACAGACCCCGCTACCCCCAAAACAAGAAATACCTGAAAAAATGTGACCCCGCTACCCCAAAAACAAGAAATACCTGAAAAAACGTGATGATGGCATCATCATCACGTTTTTTCAGGTATTTCTTGTTTTTGGGGTAGCGGAGTCCGTCAAAAGTATGCAGAGTGGGTACTCGTTGGATGTGGAATTTAATTCTGCATCCAATGAGCTCTCCCGATCGAAATTTGAGTAAAAAAACAAGGAGATATGTCGAAAATACAAACAAAAAAAGTAGTTTTTTTTATGATACCTATCCCCAAATTTATATTAAAAAAGTGTTTAAGACCTATACGGTATTTNTTAGAAACCAGAATAAGAATCCGAATATAACTTCAATGGTCAATGGTTCAGAGTTGTGTATTTTGAAGGAGTCCATAAACATAGGTGATATATTTACTTATTCCCCTGTGGATTTTTCGGTATTAGTACATGATAAGAGATACAATTCTGTCATTATTAAATTCCTGGAGGTGAATGGGTTTGTTTCTAAAAAAGGATAATTTTTTTATGTGTAAAAATGTAAAAACCCCTTTTGAGTATTTATGCTAATAAACCGATGGAAAAATCCTGTAAAAACTGCTCTGAGTATTAAGCCCTAAATATTGGGCACATTCCCCCTATAGAGCGGTGCATTACCCCCTATATTGTGGTGTATTACATATTATTGATGTTGGCTTGGGTATATTAGTGGGTCTATTAGTTGTTATTGTGCACCTTTGTCTCCTATATGTAGGAAGGAGATATTTTCACTTTAGTCATCGTAGTATCTTGTCTTGCATTATGTACTTAGTACATTGTGTAAGGAGGTTCCTCCCTCGAAGAGGATTTATATTCATTTGTATTATTCATTGATAAGGAGTGTATTACTTTGCTCTTGTCTATTTATGCTATTTTATGATATTTCTGGGACTTGGTTGCATAACATTTAGTATCAAATCTCTTTCCTCGAGATTGGTTTCTTCAAAAAAAGATATCTTGGAATTTTCACTATAATTGTTTTTATGCAATGATTCATACAATGAAACTTGGAACCCAGATCTAAAAAAGGTTGAAGAATTTGTGTTAAAAACTTTAGATCTTGATTCATTACAGGATTTAATTTATACCTTCAAGAAGTTAAGGTTTTTTACTATCCAAAAACCTAGTCTAAAATAGGTGTTGAGAAAAAGGTCATATCTGAGGAATTCGAGATCCAAATTGAGTGAGACATGTTGCATCAGAAACAAGATGGACCAGAGTATCCGTGGTAGGATTTTTAGCTATAGAAATGAAATATTGGACATGTGGCAAATAATACGAGTTCTCTCTTTTGGATATGCCAAAAATTAGAAGTGTTGGGAAATTTGTAATAAATTTTTACTGGAGCATCCAAATTAGGTCAAACTTGCAGCATAAGAAAGAGGGAACATCGGGATACCAAAAGATGAAGTCTTAGACCTAGAGGATCTGAAATTCCCATTTTACCTCAGTTCCAAGTCGGCCATAAAAACATCCTTCCAATAAGGGTTTTAAAAAGGTACACCATTTTGAATTTGAATAACTTTGAGTAGAAGGATATATTTGTGGTGAACTAGAGGGTGTGATATATATTTATATTATTCAAAATTACACCAAAAGGAAGTGGAAAAAATCACACTCCACTCAAACTACTAGAGGATTCATCCCTGACATCCAATGAATTTGAAGACATCTTTTAGGGTGTCAAAGTTGGAAGATACGATTAAAGAGAATGTGAAAATGTATGACTTAGTTAAATTGGAAAATAAGATGGCTAGTAGAGAATATCTTCAAGAATTGAAGGAACTCATGAAATATATAAAATTATATTTTTTTCCTTATTCATTTACTACTAAAGAAAAGAATAAGGAGGAAAAAGGGGTCTTATTCCAGTCACATATTGAGAAAATTGAAAAACAATTGGATAGTAAGAATTTTGAGTCTTCAAAAGTGGATGATTCACTACAACATCATGGTTTCAACTCAGGTCTAAGTAAGTACTCTACTCCCAAAATTGACATGAGAAAGTTGTTGATGTTTGAGAAAAATCGAAGAAGCTTGAACTTTCAAACTTTTATTGATCAATTTCAACACATGATTCTCATAAATCAGCCCCATATAAACTAGCCACATATGTATCATCCACATTTATCATCCATATATAAATCTCATAAATAATCAACCATACAAATCAATCAACCATGAGAGATAAGATATACCCTGGGAAAACCCTCCAAACAAGGAGGATGAAAAACCCAACAATTCTTTGAGTATGATAGATGGATTTGCAGAGAATGGTTTACAACACATAAGAAAACTTCTAGATAAGAGACTTACCTAAACAGTAGAGAAGAGAGATCCAATGCAACCCTGCAAAAGCAACTGTATTGAATTCGGCATATGCCTAACATATTAATAAAAAGACAAGAACCCTAACATGCAGAAGGTAGCACATAGGAGGATCAATAAACATATTGAGATCACCACATAGTGCATTCACAAGGAGGAGCTAACTAGAACTCCCTCCATGCAAACATTAGCGCCCTTCCTTTCCTCAATTAGCTTTAGTTGAATGTTCACTTTCTTCAACTGAATGTTAACTGTCTTGAACTGAATTTTTAACCGACTTGAACTAAATGTTAACTTACTTGAACTGAACGATAACTTACTTGAACTGAATGTTAACTGAATTGAATTCAGTCTTTAATTGATTGTTGATCACTTATTTAACATGCTAACTTAAGTGTCATTAATGCTTCACTCTTATTTCCATCCATGCACAATTTCTATTATTAATTTTTGCATGGATCTCTTTAGTTAATTGACGCATGCTAATTGATGAATATTTGTTAGAAACAGGACCGCATAGAAATAATAGATATACCGTCAAATCATTAAACAAGATGCAAAACACATTAAACACATTACATAGAGACACAGATATAACATGGTTCACCCAAATGATGGGCTACGTCCACACAGAAATTACCTGTCCTTTTATTACCATCCATAAAGATGAAGGGATACAACCTGCATCAATACCACTGTAATTCCTCTGCACTCTCTCACAGTCTCTCTCACATAATCACAGATATTGTTTACAACACAATACAATACCATACACAACCATATTACAATGATTTTCTCTTATAGGGGAAATACCATGCAAAAATACTCGGTTAACCCAATACCATGGGTATACAAAATGAGTGTATAGTACACCTGGGGTACAAACACGACTGAATAATATCTATGGATCTGGAAGTTCAGGCTCCACAACTAACAATCTCCCACTTGGAGACTGATCACAACAACTCCACTACTGCTGCACTTCCTGGACTATGCTCTAGACCTTAGACTTGGAAAATTTCTTATTTCAACCTTCATGCTTGAAGGCCAACAGTGACCGAGCAGGAACTCAGTTTCTCTCTGGTTACTCCCTTTGTCAACATGTCTGCAGTATTCTGGCTAGTATGTATCTTTTCCAGTTTTAACAGTTCTTCATCTAGAACAGATCTTATGAAGTGGTACTTGAGCTGTATATGTTTAGTCTTCGAATGAAAGGCCGAGTTCTTTGCAAGATGAATGGAACTTTGGATGTCAGTGTACAACCTACTATTCTCCTGCTTCTTACCCAATTCCTCCATGAACCTTTGTAACCAAATCATCTTCTTACTAGCCTCTGTAGCAACAACATACTCTGCTTTTGTTCTTGAAAGTGCAACAACCTGTTACAGTTTTGAAATCCAACTTATAGCTGTTCCACCCACAATAAACACATACCTTGTAGTGCTCCTCCTGCTGTCTTTATCACCAGCCATATCTGCATCAACATATCCCTGTAGGACAGTGTCTGAACCTCCAAAACATAATGCATGGGAAGTGGTACATCTCAAATACCTGAGAATCCACTGTACTGCTTTCCAATGTTCTTTACCTAGATTATTCATATACCTGCTCACAACTCCCACTACATGTGCAATATCTAGTCTTGTGCACACCATGGCATACATCAAGTTTTTTACCGCTGATGAATAGGGAATCCTAGACATGTAATCTATCTCTTCTTGTGTCTCTGGACACATCTCCTTACTTAGTTTGAAATTGCTGGCTAAAGGTGTACTAACTAGTTTTTCATTCTGCATTCTAAACCTCTGCAACACCTTTTCTATGTACTCACCTCGAGACAACGTCAATTTGCGATTTTTCCTGGCTCTTGTTATTCTCATACCAAGGATTTGCTTTGCAGCACCCAAATCCTTCATCGCAAATGATTTAGCTAGTTTTCTTTTGAGCACATTTATATCTTGCATGTTAAACCCTGCAACAAGCATGTCATCCACATATAATAGCAAGATAATATATCTTCCGTTATCTAGCCTCTTGAAATAAACACAGTGGTCAGAATGACATCTATCATAACCTTGTTTTGTCATAAACTTACCAAATTTTAAATACCACTGCCTTGGATCTTGCTTCAGGCCATACAAGCTTTTCTTCAACATGCAAACCAAATTCTCCTTCCCTTTGACCTCATATCCCTGTGCCTGCTACATATAAATCTCTTCCTCCAAATCCCCATGGAGAAAGACTATTTTTACATCTAATTGTTCAAGATGCAAATATTCTACCACCACTAGACTTAAAATAGTTCTAATTGAAGTCATTTTAACAATAAGAGAAAATATTTCATCAAAGTCTATACCTTTCTTTTGTGAAAACCCCTTTACAACAAGTCTACCCTTGTACCGTTTCTTGCCTCCATCTTCTTCCTTCAACCTATAAACCCATTTATTCTGCAATGCCCTTTTTTCTGTAGGCAACTAAACCAAATCCCAAGTTTGGTTTCTTACCAATGAGTCCATCTCCTCATCCATGCCTTGCTCCCACTTCTTTCTAATTTCTACAAGCATTGCTTCATCATAACATTCTGGTTCACCAGAATCAGTGATCAATAAATAATACAGTGAAGGAGAGAATTGTTCAGGGGGTCTACTTAACTTAGTATATTTTCTTACAGTCGCATGAGTTTCAGGTACTTGCTGTTGTTCTTGATTTTCTGGTGCCTTTGGAACTTCATTTTCTTTGATTTCATCAAGCATTGTATACTCTGTGTTTTCCTTTTCCACTTTCTTTCCCCGCAACTGATCTTTGTACATAACCTTTTCATTGAATACTACATCTCTACTCCTAATGATTTTGCAATTTTCAAAATCTCATAAGTGATAACTAAAATCATCAACCCCATATCCAATAAAGGTACATTTCTTGGATTTATCTTCAATCTTTCTTCTATCATTTTTATCAATTCTTTCTTCTATCATTTTTATCAATATGGACAAATGCTTCACAACCAAAAGTTCTCAGAAATGATTATTTTACCTGTTTACCTGTCCATGCCTCCTCTGGAATCCCACCATCCAAAGCACTTGAAGGCCCTCTATTTATTAAATAAACATCAGTGGTTACAACATCAGCCCAAAACTATAAGGGCAAACTTGTATGCATTCTCATACACCTTGCACGCTCCATGATTTTTTTGGTTCATCATTTCTGACACACCATTTTCTTGTGGTGTTCCAAGGATTGTCTTCTCTCTGTGAATCCTATTATGTGAACAATAACTGTCAAACTCCTTGCTGCAGTATTCACCTCCATTATCAGATCTGAGACATTTCAACTTTTTTCTTGTCTCATTCTCAGCCAAATATTTTCACTTCTTAAAAGTATCAAACACATCAGATTTTTGTATAATGCAATAAACCCAAGTTTTTCTAGTTGCATCATCAATAAAAGTAACACAATAGCGAGAGCCACCAAGAGATTGTACCTGAGCTGGTCCCCATACATTTGTATGGACAAGCTCTAACTTTTCACTCTTCTTTTGTTTCCCAACCCTGAGAAATCTAACTCTTTTATGTTTTCCATAAACACAGTTCTCACAGAATTCCAAACTTACCTGTTTCAGATCTGGAAGCAGTTTTCTTGAGTGGAGAATCTGCATCCCCTTCTCACTCATGTGGCCAATCCTATGATGCCACAACGCCACACCTATTTCTATGAAAGATACAGAGATAGAATAATCAATATTATGAGGACATAAATATAATGTACCTACCCTATCTCCTTTTGTTATTACCAGTGATCCTTTAGTGATCTTCCACCACGTTTCTCCAAACGTAGACAAACAACCACTATCTCCCAACTGCCCTGTTGAGATCAGATTTCTTTTCCTAGCAGGAATGTGCCTTACATCCTTTAGCAGCCATTCACTTCCATTATTTAACTTAATCCGTACCTTACCCTTTCCAACAATTTTACATGGTTCATCATCCCCCAATAAAAGATGTCCAAAATCACCTTGAACATAATCATGAAAGAATTTCCTATGGGGTGTAGCATGACATGAAGCTCCTGAATCTGCTACCCAGTAGTCACTAGTATTATCTAATGCAAGAATCAAAGCATCTTGTAACACATCACCTGCTACATTCGCTTCATGAGTAGTCTCTTGCTACCTCTCACCTTTCTTCTTTGGTGCTCTGCAGTCTTTCTTCAGATGTCCTTTCTTACCATAGTTCCAACACTCTATTTTTCCAAATCTGGACTTGGATCCGCCCTTTTTAGACTTGTTCCAATTTCATGGGCTCCTTCCTCTCTCATTTTTTCTCCCTCCGCTCTCCATGGTAAATGCATTACCTGATGTCTCACCTGTGCTTTTTATTTGCATTTCCTCGCTAAGAATAACACCAACAACATCATCAAAATTAAGAGTGTTTGAACTAGGGACATAGTTACTTACACCCATGACCATGTGATTCCAGCTTTATGGAAATGAGCACAAGATTAGAAGAGCCCTAACCTCATCATCAAAGTTCACTTTTACAGAAATTAACTGAATGGTAAGTGTATTAAACTCATTTGAATGGTCAACAATAGATCCACCTTCCAACATCTTCATATTAAATAAACGCTTCATTAAAAATACCTTGTTGGAACCTGAGGGTTTTTCTTATAGCTTACCCAATGCGTTCATCACACCCTCTGTTGTTTTTTATTTCAAAATATTGAAAGCCACTGATGAAGCCAGGCACAACCATATTGTTCCTAGTTCCTTTCTGTCAAGAACCTCCCATTCTTCATCCTTCATAGTTGCCGACTGTTTTGCTTTTCCTCCCAACGATAGGTACAAATAGTCCTCCATTTGCATCTTCCATAACTGGTAGTTTTGGCCGTTAAATTTCTCGACCCTAAACTTTCCTTCTTCCGCCATTGCTCCCACTCGAACCAGGAACCCTTCTTTCCTACGAGTTTTCCAGCCAAATAGACCTTTTGGCTATGATACCAATTGTTAGAAACATGACCGCTGAGCAATACCAGATGTACAGTTAAATTATTAAACAAGATGCAAAACACATTAAACACATTACAAAGAGACATAGATATAACGTGGTTCACCCAGACGATGGGCTACGTCCACACAGAAATTGCCAATCCTTTTATTACCATCTAGAAATATGAAGGGATACAACTTGCAGCAACACCACTACACTTCCTCTTCACGCTCTCACAGTCTCTCTCACACAATCACATAGATTGTTTACAATACAATACAATACCATACACAACCATATTACAATGCTTTTCTCTTATAGGGGAAATACCATGGGAAAATACTACGGTTAACCCAATACCATGGGTCTGCAAAACTGTTGGCCAACAAACATCCCAAAAATTCTTCTTGGGGCCTACGCCCCTGAACCCACATTTCTCGGGGGCGCTGCCCTCGAACCCCCGTATCTCGGGGCCCCCGAACCCTAAGGTTGGGAACGAGTGTATAGTACACCTAGGGTACAAACACGATGAAATAATATCTATGGATCTGGAAGATCAGGCTCCACAACTAACAATATTAAGCTCTTATTTACTTGAGTGAAACATTCATTGATAGTTCAATCGATGCTTTGATCGAGCCATTGATTGAGGCATTCATATTTTGCTGAAGCTTTATAACTTCAGTTCACACATACATTTGCATGGGAAATTCAAATTCTCTTTCTCCATGCTTGATCTCATTATCATTATTTAATTAATTCATGGTCCATATGTGTATCATTTATCCATCTTATCATATCATACTCAGAAGAATTATTCCATACATACTAATGGTCATATATATTTCCCTGGGCCATATAGCCATATGCTAAATTAATTCACTCTAGGGGTAGCTAATCCCTAAAGGAGACTTATAGCACCTAATGACCATGACTAGCAATATATCACATAGTATAACCAACTCAATGAATGGAGGTCTATAGTCTTGATACAACACAATACTTCAATATTGATACAAAACAAGATCATCTCCTCAATTGGAAATCCATTCTCATAGGGTATTCTCTATGAGAATCATTAACTTGATACAACACAAGTCCACAGTATTGATACATCATAATACCAATCTTGATATTACTCACAAGACTCAGCTTGATATTACTCACAAGCTCTACAATACAACATCACCACCTCAATCATATAAGGATACTTAGGACTTGATAAAACACAATGTCCTCACTTTATATCACATAAGTCTTGAAGAATGACTCTCGATGTTGTACAATCAACAAAAGTTTGATGGCAATGGTCCATTAGCGTGGATATTTTAGATGGAGCGATTCTTTGATCTGCACTAGGTGCCAACTTTGCAAAATGTAACTATGGAATCCTTGTATGGTATAAATGGATTTGTGATCGTAAAAATGACTCTATTATATCTTGGTCAATATTCACAGAAAAATTGATTGCACATTATGGAGATATAAACATCAACACCTTCTTTAGCTATTTGGTAAATCTCAAGCAAAAAGGTCCAGTTACAGAGCACATCAAGCAGTTTTAGAAGCTAAATCTCAAAGTGAAGAATATTGTATAAGATACTTTGTTGGATCTCTTTATTGGAACCTTGAAGGATAACATTCAACATGAGGTGCGTCTCTTCGAACCATTATCCTTGGAGAAGACTTTCATGATGGAAAGGAAGGTTGAAAGTAAAGATATGGTTGTGGACACTAGAACTTCCACTTCCAACACATACAAAGAAAATGAGGTTCCTTCTTCTAACCAACCTTAGAGGTTGACACCACAAGAACTGGAGGAATGAAGAGAGAAACGTCTATTCTTTAATTGTGTCATCAAGTATAGTAGGGGACACAAGTGTGGAGGAAATAAATTATTCTACATAGAATGTGAAGAGGAAGAACAAAAAGAACTAGAACCACTGCAAGGAGACGAACTAGAAGTGATTACTCCCACTATATCTTGTCATGATTTGGATGGAATTAGCACTCAAACTCTCAAGATTGAATGCTATGTCAAAAAAATAAGAAGGTAACAATGCTGATTATTTATGGTAGGACCCATAATTTCATTCATTGTAAAGTAGTTAAAGATCTCAATTGCTTTGAATATCCAACACCAGATTTTCAAGTAATGATTGAAGATGGAGGACCCATCAATTGTTCAGGGAAATGACATAATATCAGTCTTACTATGGGGGAATATGTATTGAATAGTCCCATGATTGATTTTCCAATGGGTGGTTCTAATGTTGTATTAGGGGTTAAATGGTTACAATCATTATGAACATTGGCTTTTAATTTTCAAAAGCTTATCATGAAATTTTCTTAGGAAGGAAAAGAATTTGTGATAAATGGTATCACAAGGAAACCAAGAAAGGTGATAAACTCTAATGGTATGACAAAATTGTTAAAGAAGGGACACCAACGTGTAATTACATAGTTATGCTCACTAGATGTTCAAACATCTAAGGCTCCTATTTCCCCAAATTTCCAAAGGGTCCTTAGTAATCCTTCCAAGGTATTTGAAGATATTCCAATAAGTCTTCCACCTGTTCGAGATATGGACCATGCTATTCACTTAATTCGAGAAAGAGTTTCTTTTAGCATCAGACCTTTAGATACCCCTATGGCTAGAAGAATGGAATAGAGCATATGAGTGAAGCAATGGCAAGAAAATATACAGTTCAAGTAGTGGTAGATTGCCTAAAGCACCAACAAGCAATTCTCAAAATTCTGAAGATGTCAAAAAACATGATAAATGTCATTGTCAAATGATTTTTCAAGAAGGGAAGATCGTACAGAAACCTAAACAAATTATTGAAACAAGGACCAAACAACTACGAAATCAGGACATTACTAAGTACCTCATAAAGTGGAAGAACTTACAAGTTATAGATTCGACATGGGAATATGAGTCCTTTATACAGATGCATCCACAACTACCCAAGCATTGATGACAATGCTTGTTTGAAGGGAAGGGCATATTAAGACGTAAATAATACTGGGCACATTCCCCCCTATAGAGTGGCACATTACCCCCTATATTGTGGTGTATTACATATTATTGATGTCATATTGGGTCTATTAGTGGGTCTATTAGTTATTATTGTGCACCTTTGTCTCCTATATATAGGAAGGATATATTTTCACTTTAGTCATCATAATATCTTGTCTTGTCTTATGTACTTAGTACATTGTGTAAGGAGGTTCCTCCCTCGAAGAGGATTGATATTCATCTCTATTATTCATTATTAAGTCATGTATTACTTTCTTCTGATCTATTTCAACTATTTTTATGCTATTCTTGGGACTTGGTTGCATAACAAAATTTTAATCTCCACATACATAAAATTACCAAGTGCCATTTATGGATTCATTTACCAGGCTTTCCTATACAATTTTGGTCAAAGGATATCTTCATATATCTAGTAAATAATTTGGGAAGATTCATCACTGTGGAAAAATCTATGTTATATTCAGGGATAAGATATTGGCTAGGGTTTTGGTGGAATTTGACATGGAGGAGGGTCTTCCGGAGAAACCCAATATTTGATGGGGTGACTAGGTTTTGGAGCAGGGATTGGACTACAGAGGTATACCATTTATATACTTAAATTGTAGGAACAACGACCACATGAGAAGAAACTGTCTAGGTAACAAGCGTTTTTCAGAGGTAGATAATACCAGTGTTTCAACGGAACTCTTGGATAGTCAAAATAATTTTTCTTTAGCATTGTCTCTCAATCATCCCTCTTTTGTCAAAGATAAAATATTACAAGGTATGTCCATAGTTGCCTCTCTCACTCCTTACAAATATCTATCATTAAACTAGATTATTTTTATAAAATGTGGGGAAAAATATTTAGACCATAGAATGGGCAAGGTGTCTATTGATGGAAATAATTTTCCTGAAGATTCAAAAAAAAATATTGGGGAATCTTCTGTGTCTTGGGGTTGTGATGGTAATAGTATTCTGAACATGTTTCTTCAGTTAAGGGTTTGGATAAAGTTTTGGGTTCTTGAAACCAGAATAAGAGTATGAATGTAACTTCAGTTGTTAATGGTTCAGAGTCATGTATTTTGGAGGGGTCAAAAAACATAGGTGAGATATTTACTTATTCCCCTATGGATTTTTTGGGTACCTGAGAAGAGAGACAATTATGTCATTATTAAAGGTATGGAGGTGAATGGGGTTGTTTTAGAAAAGGATAAGGTTTTTATGAGTGAAAATGTAAAAACCCCTTTGAGTATTTATGTTAATAAACCAAAGCAAACATCTTGTAAAACTCTTATAAGTTTAATCCGTCATTAGAATGTAACTATTAGGAAGAAGTATAGAATAAAGGAGGATAAGAGGAGAGGGGAATGATTCAGGTAAGGAAGAGACCCAATAGATAGGGGATTACATTCCTTTGTCCTCTAGAATTTAGTCAGCATAAGAGGAGTTATTGAAAAATGAAAATGAATTGGGGGGCCTTAGAGTGTTGATGCCCTATAAGAATGTTCCTTAATGTATTGCATTTCTTTTAGTATTAGAGTGTTAGCGGGAGGCCCAAAATTTAGATCCCTCAAACGATTCTTTGAATCCAATAAAGATGATATTTAATTTATTTAGGAAACGACGACTGTGGGTGTGAAGGATTGTGATTTTTTTCTGAAGTTTTTGAAGGACTGGGAGGTTTATGCAATTGATGCAAATGGTCAGTCAGGAGGTCTCCTGGCTATTTGGAATCCACAGATTTGTAAATTGACAACTTATAAAACTTATGTTGGAATTTTGCTTGAAGGAAAAATTATAGGATTTTCTCAATATGTCAATTTCTGAATATTTATGCTCCTTACAAAGATAGAAGAACATTTTGGGAGAGAGTTGAGTCCCGTGGACCGCTAAATTTACCTAACTTGATAGTTGTAGATGATCTAAATTTCACATTACACTCTTATGAATCATGGGGTATGATGTCTTCTATGGATTTGTTGTCTTTTTTCTTTCTGGACCTTTTCAACAGGAATAAGTTGATTGATATTGTTCCCCATAAAATTTGTCCCACATGGAAAAATAAGAGATTGCGGGATGATGGTGTTGGAAAAATACTGACCAATTTTTAATGTCTGAATCCTTTTTGGATTTTTGTCCTAGATCGTGGAATCTGGTTTCTAATATCTCTGATCATATCCCAATTTCCATTTAGTTTGATGGGGAATCTATTTGTACAAATTTCCCATTTAAATTTAATAAAACTTGGTTGAAATACGAGGATTTTTGTAGGATGGTTCGATTCTTCTGGGTAAATTTGATACAGTCCATGCGATGGATAGTTTTCTTTTTAAATTGAAAAAACTCAAGCATACAGTAGTCTCATGGATCAATTCAAGAGAGGAGGAAGAAATAAATGTTCTCTATTTGATTGAAGCTCAAATGCATGAAATTCTAACAAATAATATGACTGAAAATACTTCTAAAGAAGAGAGGGAAATTTAATTGATCTAGAGTGCAAGAAATATTCTATATTGAAAAAGGAAGAAGAATCCTGGAGGTTAAAGTGCAAAGTGGTTTGGATCATTTCTGGAGATAATAATACCATTTTTTTTCATAGATTTGCATCTTATAGAAAGAATATGCATATTATTTGGGACATCATCTCACCTACCGGGAATTGGGTTAATACTCAAATGGATATTCAGAAGACATATGTTGACTTTTTTCGTGATCATTTTAAAGACTATGGTAGTTCAGATATAGGTAATCAAATGAGAGCGGTTAGACATCATCCTTCCTTTTTTTTCAAGAGAGGAAGGCTTACAGGTTAGGATATCTATTTCTTTGGAGGAGGTGGAAAATGCTTATCAAAATTTGCAAAAGATAAAATTCCTAGTCTAGATGGCTGGCCAGTGTAACTTTTTACAACATTTTTTGACATTATGGGGAACGATCTTTTGGAGGTGGAAGAGCTCTCTCGAAGACAAGGTTATATGTAGGGGATTAAATGATACTTTCATTTGACTTATTTCGAAGAAGGATAAACCTCTGATTTTAGTCCAATTGATTTGTGCAACTTGGTCTATAGGTTCGTAACCAAAATGATTGCAAATCACTTAAAACAAAAATTGTCGGAAGTGATTTCTAAAGAACAATTTGGTTTTGTGGCCAATAAACAAATCTTGGATGCTATTGGAGTCACTCAAGAATATTTACATTCAGTTAAGGTTAAAAACATGAGTGCCTTATTTTTGAGAATGGATCTTACAAAAGCTTATGATAAAGTAAATTGGGTTTTACTTAGGCTCATTCTACTTCATATTGGAATGCCAGTTAAAGTCACAAATTGGATTTTAGCTTGTGTATCTTTTGCAAACTATGTAGTACTTGTTAATGGGGATCCTACTATATTTTTTGGAAGTTACATGGGACTCGGATAGGGTTGTCCTTTATCTCCCTTTCTTTTCTCGTTGGTTATTGAAGGACCAAGTAGAATGATTACATAACCAAAATTGAAGGGAAAACTCTCTCGTATAAAAATTTCATCTTCTTTGAATATCACTCATCTTCTTTTTGTTGATGATGTGATTATTTAAGGCTCAAGAAATATGGAGGAATGGAAGATTCTTCATGAAATATTATCTGTATTATGCTTTGCCTCGGGTATGGAAATCAGTATGGAGAAATCCTTCTTTTATCAACATAAATTTTCTGATAAATTTTTCTGCTCTCTTTTTAGTATAAAATATAAAGTTTAGAAACTGGACTTAAATATATAGGATACATGTTAAATCCTAACAAATACAGGATTGAAGAATGGATGTGGTTAGTAAAAAAAATTGAAAAAAGGATTGGAAACTAAGCTTATAGAGCCTTGTCTTTGAGAGGAAGGATCACTTTAGTTCAAGCTGTTCTTCAGGGTATCTCGGTATATTGGTTCGCTTTGGTAATGATTCCTCAAGTAATATCAATATTACTTGTTCTAAAATCTTCCATTTCCTTTGGGATAGATCATGTATAAAGCAAAAATTTCACTTGGTATCATGGGAGAGACTTGGTTTTCCAAAGTCTTTGCAGGGTTGGGACATAGAAAAATTGAAATGGTTTAATACAACTTTATGCATGAAGAATATGTAGAGAAATCTTTTTGATTCAGGATTATGGAGTTTGGTCACAAAAACAAAATATCTCAAAGGAAGTTCTTTATTTAACGGGTTCAGAAATGCAGAGTATGTGAGTATGGGGACATCAATTATTTGGAACAATTTTCTTAGAATTCTTCACTAGATTAGGATATGTTCATCGTGGGATGTTGGGACATATTTATATTGGCATTTATCCTTTTGTAGGGGACAATGGAGATTACAAGTTTCCACAAGAAATTATGGATAATATTAATCGTCTAGAATTGTTTACTCTATATCAAATCAAGAGGCCATGGTGGTTGGTTTTTAATGTATATTATTGGCTCAATTCGAGATATATTGGCGTGTATGGTAGTTGGGAAATTATTTGGGATAATTATATTAACTCTCTCAACTCAGTTGGCATTAAATTAACATAGTAAGAAGACAGATTGATTTGGATGGGGAATTGGGCTACATGAAATGCCACTACAAAGGATGCACAGTGAGGTCATTGTATCCTCACAATATCAGTTTGGAAAAAATGGTGGCAGGTTAATCTGTGGAAATGGTTTCTTCCTCAAAAGCTAACATGTTTTTTTCAGGCTTGCTTTGGAGGATAGATTACTCACTTGGAAAAATATTTTGAGAAGGGGTTGAAATGGTCCTGGTTATTGTTCTTTATTAAAAAAAGAGACTGAATCAGTTGAACTTATTTTCCTCTTTTGTGTATTTAGTAAGAATGTATGAATTTTGGTATGTGAGAATTTAAATATACAAACTAGTTGGGGAGATTTAGTTTTTGAAGAAAGTTTAAGGACTTGAGGCATTAATGAAAGAAAACATAAGACATCGCCTATTTTTATATGTTGGACTATATGGAATATGAGGAACAAGGCAATTTTTGAAAATATTTCTCTAAATATCCAACTTTTCTACAACAAAAGTATTAGTTTATATACGGATTTTTTCAAAGAAGGGAAGGAAAAAATACCAAAAAGGGATTTATGCACCTAATTTACCTAATGGAGCAATTGATTTTTTTAATGGAGCATGTGTAATTTACCTAATGGAGCAATTGATTTTTTTAATGGAGCATGTGTAGATGGATACTGTGGAAGTGGCATGGCCATTATGATAAACAAAGATCACATCTTTAAATTATGGATGGGGAGTGGGAAATGTAGAAATACTAGAGTTGAACTAATTAGAGTATGGGGTGTTTTCTATTTTGTGGATTCAATCGAAATTGATTCTATAAAAATATTTGGTGATTCAAAGATGATAACTGAATGGGATATGGACAGGTATATGCTCTAGGTGATTCAATTCAAGCAATGGTGTAAAAGGGTGCATATTTTGATGAATTATTTCTCTCATATCTCTATTTCTCATATTTCTAGATCTTTCAAAATGGATGTGGATCGAATTTCAAAAAGAGTTGTATCAAGCATTGAAGTTTGTATTTTCTTTGAAAAACTTATGGAAGGCTTGATTATTGGGGAAGGGAAGAAAACTATCTTTTAATTTTATATGTTCTAGTAACTTTCGAGAGGGAAGTAATCATGTTTATGCAAAGGTTGTTTTATTTAATTACGAAGAAATTTATGTTGGTGTTTTCTGATGATACTTTATGTTTTAAAGACTATCTTAAAAGGATGTTTTTAAATAGTTTGTGTAGACAACTGAAAGAAAGTATTAGTGATAAGGAAAAATATGATGTGGTTTTGACTCTTTTTCTTTGATTAAATAAATACCAGCATAAATCCAAATCCGAGGCTCTATCAAGCGCTGAGAGGGATCAAATCTTTGGAGGTGCAAACCTCTTCTTAAGTATTGCACTCAACTATAGCTTTAGTGTGATTCAAACCAAAAGGAAAATATTTTTATTTAAGGTCCACATATAATATTTTTATTATTAATATTTAATACTATTTATGGCCAACATATAATATTTTTTATTTTTTTAGGAAAGAACATTACACCATCTCCACCCTACAAAGTTTTAAAACCATGTGCAAGGCCCTCCTAAAATAATGGGTTGTTTAGGAGGCCTTGCACATGGTCTTAAAACCATTTGCAACGACCCCCTAAACCATGTACAATAAAACCATGGGTTGTTTAGGAGGCTTTGCACATGAATTTAAAACCATTTGCAAGGCCCTTCTAAACCACGTACAATAAAACCATGGGTTGTTTAGGAGGCCTTGCACATGGTTTTAAAACCATGTGCACGACCCACATTTTTTTTGCCGATAATTCAATTTATTATTTTTTATTATTTTGTTAAGTAGGAACATTACAATATCTCCCCCATATTGTGTTGTTTTTCTGACCGACATTTTTTTTGGCCGATAAATAATTTATTTTTTATTTTTTATTGTTTTGTTAGGTAGGAACATTACAACATCTCCCCCATATTAAGTTGTTTTTGTGGCCGGCATTTATTTTGGAGGATAATTAATTTTTTTATTTTTTATGGCCGACATTTGTGTAACTTTATGTAACATTACATAACGTTACGATATCTCCCCCATACTGGACTGTAAAGCGCCACTCAGCGCAATAAAATATATATATACATATATATATATATACACATATATATATATATATATATATATATATATATATATATATATTTTTTTTTTTTTCTTTTGAAAAATACATCATTATACAGTGATTTTAAAGTTACTTAAATACTTCTTATACTTTATGTTTGCTAAGCATAATTTATCTATAATAGTTTTACAGTTACTTAAATACTTTTTATTCTTGATATGTCATTGTTTTTACACATGTTCCAATTTTTTATAGTATATTTGTATATTATTTATATTTATATTTACTAAGCACCAAGCACCATGTATACATTGGGTTTAAATTTTATAATAGTTTTAAACTTAGTAAAATATTTAATGTTATTATTATTTGTTATTTATTATTATTAGATTTTTAATACATTTTTTATATTAAATTTAAACTTTAATTATTATCATTATCACCATAATCATTATGATTTAAGATGTTATGAACTAACAATGTTGATAGGGTGTAATAGTACCTTCAACTATCAATTTTGTTTATTTTGTCAATTGCATATTAAATTCTTTTGAGATTTTATATTTATGTCTAAATTTATTGTTCTTCTTTTTAATTTTTCATGTCTCTCTTAAGACATTCTTTTAGGACGAAACCTATAGCTTTATGCATTAGCAATGCTTATATGGCTTCATGCATGGCGCATGAAGCATCATATTGTCATTCCAAGATTTATGATACCATGGACAAGTCTACTAGTTTATGATAAGGAATGAAACCAATAAATAAGGTTTCATATTCATTGTAATACTTATAAGTCACTTGTGCTTGCATCAAGTTACAATAAAAGTATTATTTTAATCTGTTTGATTGGAACAATAATTTTTTTTGGAACATAGGACTAGTTTCTATATCTTTGTGTTTTCTTGCTTTCTTAAGAAATATAAGGAATAGTTATTAAATTGGATTTATCCTTCAAACTATAATGGTAGTAATCCTTCAATCTACACATTGCGATTATCCTTCAATCTAGACATTTTTTCCGATAACAATGGTAAATTTTCTTTTCCTAAATGAACAATTTGTCAAAGAGAACAAAATAGAAGAATTAGATTTTATCATTTCATTTACAATACAGGGGCTTGATTGATAGATACATTTGTTGTTCTCATCCATTTTTAATTCACATGAATTCATATATACAAAGGGATCACTACTTACTTCCCAGAATGTGTAGATAAAAAAGATTCAGAAGCTTTGCACTCACAAAAAAATAAACTAAACATAGATTTCTTTACAAAATTGCATGTCATTTATAGTAGTCAAATAAACCTTGAAAGAATGTCACTTTCAACATGGCCAGAGTTACATGTAGGTCCATGGGGATTGTGGGCTGATGTCTTTAGTATTAAATGGTTGGAAAAATGGATTTCTAGTTTGATTTGTGTCTGGTCATTTACAAGGAAAAACAAATACTTGCATCTCAATTCAAAAATATATGGATATCAATATAACATACTTTTCCATGACCAAAATACTCATGTTGGGAATTATGAGCCAATCTTATCACAAGTATGCAAATTCAGCATACATGCAACAATGGGTATAAAATACCTTGCTAATTGTCAACTTAAGTCATCAAATACATAAGTAGTTTGTCAATCTAATTAAATTGGATTATTAAGACATGGACTTATAATATGCAAGGTGTTGTGGGAAAAAAATCCTAATGAATAGGGTTGGTCACCAACATACTAAGAAGATAGAAAACTAGTCTTAATACTCTTCAGACACAAAAAAAGACGTTTCACCACTCACACCAATAAGCAAACAAGAGATCAAGTAGGAGAGTTAGGTGAGAGGAAGAGAGGAATATGTTTCCAGAGTCTAATGCTCATTGCTCCTATTCTTCAACTTTGTTCTACTTCACTCCAACAACTTGAAACCTACAATAGAGCCAAATAATTCTCGTCACAATCTTTATGGCTTTCATAAAGACATCAACCAAATAAATAACATGCACATAGTCACAACTAGTATTAGCAATGCTCTTGAAAGCACTAGTAATCTTCAATAAACCAATACGGATTAAACAAATCAAGTCTTACACATACGTAGAGGGAAGGGAAAGATCGTTAATTTCTATTAAAAAACAACAAAATGAATAGTACACAAGTTACCTTTATGTTGCTTTGACACCTTTCGAATCCTTGACTGGATCCCTCTACACTTGAATCACTTCTGATCCTACTCCCAAACACTTGATCTTCTAGGGGTGTATAGGATACAAATCATATAAAATGGATGACTTCAACAACTCTTGAAAGAAGTGTTTAGGGACAAGGGTCACTAAGGGGGAACAAGATAAATGGATTCAAAATGGTAGAATAATTCCTACAACATGACATTAATATGGGTGTTCTCCCCTTCCCTAGTTCACCATATCCATTTTTAATGAGTGTTTGGGATAGCTAGAATGGTTACCAAGTAGTTTTGTGAGTTATAACTGCATCCAATCATCTAGAAACTACTTCAGTTTTCGAATTTTTGAGATTTTTATATGTGTGTATGCCTTTCTCTTAGCCCATGTGCCATGCTAAAGGGAAAGGTGCGTGGCCACTCACCTTACAAGAAGAAAAAGAGTGCAAGGCCTCATTTTGGTTTAGAACTTAGTGATTTTAGTGGGGAAAGAGGTGGATTGTCTTCACGAGGTTTACACCATCATATATGATCAATTTAGGGCTTCTTCCACAATAATAGTTTTTTTTCATGATTTTTCATAAACACTTATCATCGTCACAAATGTGGAATTTCCAACATGTGCTATAACAAGTGACCCCCTAATGTTTGAGGTTAGAAGGGGAGTTGATGGCAAAAATACATTATAATTCCAATGGAGGGAAGTCAAGTGGTATCAAGGTAGAGGTTCCCAATAATTGGCTCAAACAGGTACCTACAATAGAGATGAAGGTGTAATAAATTTATCTAAACTACAAATCCATGCTCATATGTAACGAAACATGACTGCCAAATCAAGTACACTACGGACCCATGGCATATAAAAGATGTAAAAACATGGCAACAAAAGAGTACACACTGGATCCATGGAGGAAATAAAATGTGGGATAATGGCCATGACAATAATACACAATGGATCCACTACAAGGAAAATACCTTATAACAAAGGTTTTTTATGGATGCTACTCTAAAAAGAGCCCAAATATCTATTTATAGATGAGTTTGCTAGAAGAGGTGACCAGGCGGAGTTTTTGGCAGATGCTCTTATTTAGTGCTTTTATGCATATCAAATGCACCGATGTGCTTAGTATAAATGCATCGGTGCATACAAAAACAAAACACATTGATATCGAAATCCATGTTCAGTGGAGAGAAAAACATTTTCTATTTCTACAACCAACAATTACCTGTGCATTTAAACTATGTGATGAACTAGTGCAACCACATATTTGATGCATTGCTTTCAGTAAAAAATGATACCATCCTTCCTAGAAAAATATGTTAAAACAAATAATAAAATGGGACTACGATTCTTTTATATATTTGAGCAACACTGGTGTGACATACAATTGGAAGCACTGATGCAAGGTGAAACTAAAAGAAAAAAATCAGTCAAAAAACTATTTTTATATTTTTATGTTCACAAGCGACGTGTTTACTCCAGTGAAATGTGGTAGTGCGTTGTATAATATAAGCACCTTTGTACGGTAAAATTAAAAAATTTGCACGACATAAGCTATTTTTATATTGTTAAGTTTGTTAATGGTGCGCTTTTATCTTAGAAATGTACTGGAGCGTCCTATCATTTAGAGCATTGAAGTAGGGTAAACGTAAAAAACCAAATGGAAAAATGTTTTATAAATTTATATTTTTGGATGGTGTGTTTATATATAGGAAACACACCATTACTTCCATAATAGAGCGCAATGGATTAGGGCAAATTAAAAAAAATGGGGGAGATTTCTTTTTAATTGTTTATATCCATTGTCAATGTAGTCATGTGCTCCAAACACACCAGTGCATCCTGTTATCTAGTGCATTGAAATAGGGTAAAAAAATTACTAGAAGGGAAAACCATTTTTAGCATCCTACAATATTGTAGACCACCTAAGCATTGGTGCTTTAGTTGCTTCCTTGAAACGACCTACCATCGGTGCTCCATGCGGTTGAATTGCTCCCTTCCAATTCTTGATAGGTCGCTCTTGAATTTTGTCAAATGGTGGGTAAATTTGAATTTTTGTCTACGTGGAAACCATGCTTCCCCAATGGGTACATGCCCAGATAATGACTTTGTTATCTTCTAATTCAAACTTTTAGCTTATTAAAATATAAAATTCACCTTAAATTTGCTATTTTTTTTTAGAAAAAATAGAAAAATTTCATGTGGTGCATTCGAGCTCTTCGGCTCACATTTCAATAGATGGTGCTCCCTGTAATTTTTAATGTGCATCGGTAGTGGTGTGTTAATAATCTATAGCATAACGTGTTGACGATGCACTATACTTTTCATAATGCACCATTAAAAGTTAATAAAACATCACATCATCGGTTTTAAATGTGTCGTTTCATAAACCATAGAGCACCGAGAGTAGTGCAATTAAATATGGTAATGCATAAATGCTGGTAATCACCTACAACACCATATAACTAGTGCTTTATGTATTTTAAGATGCACTGTTGCACTAATGAAAAAAAAAATTTAAATATTCACCACATACATCGATGCACCATTATAATACATATGCATCACCATGTCGATGTGCTTATTTTTAACATATGCATCGGCTCGACCATTGAAAAAACAGAATGTCACCCCATGCCCTGGTATTTTTGAAAAGAGTTGCACCAATTACAATGTGCTCTAAACACTTGTGTGCACCATTTATAGTGCAACGATGTGTTCGTAAAGCACCAATGCTCTCTAATGAGGGACACGCCGATATAAAATATTTTATAAAAAATATTGGTGCATTTTAGTATCACACATGCACTGTCTACGGTATTTTTATTGTCTCAAATATCACCAATGCGTTAAATTTTAAAAGTGCACCATTTTTACTTTTCTCAAATAAAAATTTGACAAATTGATGCGTAAGATCAATGTAGTGCACCATGCATGGTGCTTATGTCGTTTCTAATGTACCAGGTGTCAATGCTATTTTTATGTTGACATATTTGATTTATATATTCAATGTATTTATATTATTCTATTACAAAGAGAATCGCACGTGGTGTGTGACTGTTATATAGGCACATCGCTTGTTAAATTCGTTTATTCCAAGGATTTTTTTTTGTTTTATATTAATAAATAAAATGTTCATTTAATGATTTTTTTTTAATTTTTAATTTTATTTTTTATATACATGTCTGTGACTATGTATGAGACTGATGGAAGTTATATGTGAATCAAATGCTTCGGAAGCAAGAGATACAATAGGAGCAAAAAGCATGGGTGGACCTGTATAATGTTGTACGGAGTGGAGGGATAGAGAGAGGGAGAGAGACTTGTACCCTCACCCCATTACAACACAAACATGAGACATATTGATGGTTGTCAACCTCCTCAAGTTCTATCAAGAGTCTATATCCCTAAAGGGAAACACAACATTTTTGATGCAGTTGATCTTTCATTAGGATCAATGTAGATAGTTCTTTTTGTTTGGTCCCAAGATGTGGTTTCAACACACAATGGAGGACATCTATTTCATCACTCGACTATCCATGAGATGTTGGATTTTTAAGATAATATAACAATATAACTTTAACTATTTGCATTGCAAACAAAAATAACATCATTGAAAGATAACCATGCACATAAAACGAAAGACACAAAATTGATCCTCTAGGAAACCCTTCAAGGGAAGAAAACCCAACAAAATTCATTACTCAGAGAAATAGATCAAGATATAGAATACACCAGATGTATAATAAAAGATAAAACCCAAGGGGTGGCAGGCACGGGGGGGGATTCTCTTGAATCTCGGAGGATATGTAGAACATACCTTTGCTTGGGGGCTAGGTAGAAGAACTAACAATGAAGCTGAGTGGATGGATCTTATCCAGGGTCTTCACCTATTAAACACTAAGAAGCTTCGCAAGGTTTTGATCTTTGGAGACTCAAGGCATGTCATCTACAAACTGGTCAATGGATATCCTACAGGAGCAATCAAGTGTCGCCGGCTATATGAAAAAGCCAAGATTCTCATGTCTAACTCCTATGAGGTCTATCACATTCTTCGGCAAAATAATACAGCAATAGACAGTATGGCTAATGTGGGAGCCTCTCTCCCACAAGGTCATTACAGCCAGGATGGAACCCAGCCAATCCGCAAACCCATTCCTTAAATGTGGTGTTGTAAGCCTCCTTTCTGTCCAATCACTTTTCGGAATTTTTTAAAGAAGCACATACCCCTCCTCCAATTCAATAAAATATCTCCTTCCCCCCCTCCTTCTCCTCCTTTTTTCCCTTCCACCCCTTCCCCTTATCCCTCCTTTATCTTCCCCCTTCTTCCTTTCCTCTTCCCCCTTCTCCTTGTTCTCC